>LD688935.1:3760107-3771952 GCA_003118335.3 Papilio memnon
GTTCTTCCAGGCTACCCTCTACATCTATACCAAATTTCATCGAAATCCGTTCAGCCGTTTAGGCTACAAACCCCAACAAACATCCATCTATCCATCTAAACTTTCGCATTTATAATATTAAGTGTAATTAATAACAATGTACGTTGAATATGTTTTTATAAAACATGTGTTCATAAAAGCACTTTTTTTTAAATGTATGCTAGTTGTAATTGGATTGCTAGCTAGTATTCGTAATAATTACTAATCTAGACCTAGTATAAACTATCGATCGAGGCAGATTCAAGTTAAATTAAAATTAATTGAATACTTTATTTGGCTTGTGTTAGATAACAAGGTTTTGAAAAAGGTTAAAATATCGAATTGACATTTAGGCATTTTTACAAACTGTTTTTAAGCTATTTTATCTGTGATTCCTCTTTATTAGTATAGATTTAAGGGTCTTGCATTGTTTTCTAGCTTAATTTTTGCGTTCATTTAACTCATTAATTAATATTATTTAATAAAACAAATAAAATGTTGCCAACATCTATTTATTTGAAACATATCTTTGGGAGACACATTAAAAATTAATATCTAACATTTATATGAATTTAATATAAATTTAAAACAACTAAGAAACATTTATTTTAAACATAAAAAAGCTCTTTATATTTACAAAACAATACCTTAATTACAATTGTCTTAATTTATTTAAAATAAATAAATCTATCATTAGGACCCATTAAAGTTACTTCCTATTTTTTTCTATTACACGTAATTTTGCAAATTACTGCAATATTTCTTGAATTACATCCAAAGTGAAGGTTAATCAAATAAAAAACAATAAGCTGTCTTCAATATACATTGTCGTAGCTACCTTATTCATCAGACTAGGCCAGAATACAATATGAGTTTTAAATAATTACGTTGCATAACGAGTCTTAGTTTTCATACTAGTGACATCTGTCATACTTTTTAATTCAAGTTTATAACAAATCGCTCTTGACTTAACTTAGGTAAAATACGTGATGTGAATACGTACTTAAGTAAGATGTACTTAATAAGCAAACATAGCTATTGAAGTAATTTCAGCTGTCATACCAACCATTGATTAAGAATAAGTAAGGTAACTTTAGATTAGGACTAGATAATTAATATTTTACATATGTATATTACACGAAAACTCTATTTAATTTGGTCAAAAAATTATTTTACATTTTCAACATTTACTGCCGAACTTACGTATAACTTCGTCTAAAGGTAAATTCAGAAAACACTAAGGTACTTCCTTAGCGTCATAGACTCTGAGTGCAGAAGTTGGAGAAAAATATAAATTATTATCTTAAAGTATATCTTATAAAAGTTGTCTTTATCATTGTAAATATAGGAGCCGTTTTTTAAATTATTAAACGGTTATCACCTACATTCTATCTGTTGGTACATTTTTCATTAAGATCGCATGTGAGAAAATCATTGGAATCTCTAATGGTCATTATGGTGACCCCGTCAGTGCTATTCCTTGTTATAATATTGTTTTTCTTCTTCGTGCTTCCGTAGTCATAGTTCGATATAACGACGCTCTCTGTCGGATTTCTGCAATAAAATTGGTTTTAAGAAATTGCTATTACCTTTTACCAGGCGTCGGCTATAAAAATTAAACAAATTAAAAAATCTTGGAGATCTATCGGGCTGGATAGTTTAAACTTCGATTTTAATAATTCGAATATAATAATCGAATTCCGACTAAATAAAACCGCAGGCAATATCTATTTTTAAGTAGTAATTTTTCCTTACCTATTGCACCTATGTCTGTGTGTGCTCCTAAAGGAGGTTTCACAGATCGCAGTCCTGGAGAGCCGGGAACTACAAGAAGGATGCAAGCTGCTTCGACGACAGCACAGGTAGCGATTGAAATGTTGTCTGAATACACCGCTGACGCAATAAAGCGCTACCGGATTTACGCACGAATTCAGGAAACTGTGATCAAAATTAAAATATAATTAATAATTTAATGTACATAATTTTGATTACATATTAATTCTATGTAATTAAATTATAGGTTATCGCATTACACTGTTTTATGTAGTAATTAGTTTAATAAACATTTAATTGTTTTTCCGGTGTCGGCACCGACTAGTTTCGGACCCATCGGAGGTCCATCTTCAGTAATGAGTGATAGCCGTAAAATTAGTTACAATAATGTCTAATGAAAGTTTTAAAAAATAAATGTAAAAATGTAGTTGTAAATTAATTAAGCTGAAGATATATAGGTTTAATTCTTTCAGGCATGAACATTGTAGAAAAAATTCAATTGCTCCATAAAAAGATAGTTAGAACCGGTTACAGCAACATCAAAAGCGCCGGTAATCAGTCATAATATCTGTTTATATTTATAACTAATATAATTATGTTTTTATTTATATTTTTAGCGATCGGCTGAGATCTACGTTTTTGTTGATAATCGACATATCAGTTAATTTTTTGTTATAACCAATGTCCTATTGATATATAATGCATAAAATAATAATTTTCCAATTGATTTTACAACAATTACCTTAAACAAAATCCTATTATCCTCAATGCGTGTATCCAATCGTTGTAGTCAAACTCTGCGGTCGGCGATAAATGGAACCACATCTCGAAAGCATGATACGGCAAGAAACAAACGAAAAACACTGGAAATAAAACTTTTTTATAAAATGTCAGGAAAACAACAGTATCAATGTATTCAAAACATGTGACGTCTCTCTTATGTGCAGTGAAAACCTTAATTACTTACCAATAACAAAAATCAACACCATAAGAGCGACTGATTTTCTTGCCTTAGCCTGCGCTTCCCCCTGTCCCCCGTGTAATGCGCCAGGCATTTCTCTAGTACTTGCCAACAGTCGTTGTGCCATTAGGGAGTAGAAAATTGCAATAACCAGCAAAGGCAACGCATAGTATATTGTTGCTTTCGCTAATGTCATCCATCTAAATAAAAAATACAATTGAATAATTTATAAACTGCTGGCTTGAATACGTCTGGTTAGAAAACAAACTGCAAAACTCATACATCGTTATCACCAACGAGCCTTTAGTATTCTTAAAAAGGTCTATATTTGCTTGTCTAAGGTTACATGTAGGGAGACCCTCCCTATCTAAACTACGAGTATGAACTTAAGTGACATCTAACAGTAAAAACGAAATTCTAGTAATGTTTGATAGAAAAACCATCGGTCTTCAGTTGTCTTTATAAGTTGCCCTGTTGAATTATATATTAGTGCAAACAAATTTAAGCTTTATTTATATGTTTGTTGAATTTACTTGGAATAATCCTTCCAGCCTTGAGGGTAAGGAGTGCAGTAGACAATGGTTATATTATTGTGTAGATGCGCAGTAACAGTGTTGGAGAACACGGCGGCTGGTGTTGCGAAGATAAGCGCCGCTGCCCAAATAAATGTGGCACACACAAGCGGCAGTTTCCTTAGCTGGAACAAATTGGAGATACTATATTTTACTTATATTCAACTTCTATAACACATTTTGACTTTATATTAAACGTTACTGCAGAACGGATTATTTATTGATGACTAGCGGTAGCTCGCGACTTCGTCCGCTTGAAATTAAAATAATAATAAAAATATAACCTACGTTACTCACTGATAACGTAGCTTTCTAATTGTGTAAGAATTTTCGAAATCGGTCCAATGGTTTTTGAGTTATTTCAATATATATATATAATAATAATATTATAATATTATTATATTATTATTATTATATATATATATATATCAACCCATCAACAAAAACAAAAGAAAATAGCATCTAATAATATAATAATGTAACTTCTTAACACAAGTGTAAATTAACAAACCTCATTAGAAAGTTGTTCCTAAAGTGATGATTTACCACCGAACATTCTTAAGTGAAAAACTTATTTATACCGCACTTAGTAATTCTCACCAAACTAACGAAACTACCTCTTGGTTTTAATATGATATGAGCACATAAATTCATTTAAGTACTCGACAGGGAAAAATAAACTTATGCTAGTACCTTTACTGGATAATTAATTAACCCCAAATCAACTTATGAAATAAGCAAATAATATTTTACACCAGGTACAGCAATTAACGCAATATTATATCCAGTTAAAACTAACACAAAGACTGCTGGCGATTTTAGACATCCCATAACAAAATTAAAACGTAGATACGAGCGCAAAAAATATTACTTTCAGATCGAAATTTCGGTCAAACCGCTGGACGCTTTAGATGTCCAGTAAACGGTTTTTTGTCAGCGATTTAATTCAATTTTTAGTCAGCACAGGGACCGAGTCTATGAGTGTTTGGAAAAATATTAAATGTTAGTGCTAAATTCGGCGAATTTAAATTACCCTTTTGTCAGAAACTGTCAAGAATAAATTAAAAAAATGTATACGTGTACCTTTTTTCTTTAAATAATCAATTCGAATCTCAGTGGAAGAGGTTGTATTTTAATAATTTTTTTATAGCTAGATTTCTAGAACTAACAATTCCAACAGTTCTTCATTGTTTTAGTGAGTCTCAATAAGAGTTAATTATTTCATTTATATAACTTTTCCTTACATTCCAAACATAATTTAATTTCCATGGTGTCATTTGTCGAAAATCCGTTTCGCAACGTGATCCGACATGAAAACTAGCAGTCGTGATATATATTTTGTCGTTGCAACCAAATGTGAATACCACAATCTAAAGCCTAGTCTTCTTACCTGGAGCTTCCTAAATGGATTGACGATAGCGCAGTAACGTTCCGCCGAGAGTGCGGTCAGGGTAAAGACCGACACACCGATGCTAATGTCTTTACCCGCTTCAGATATTCTACAAATAGCTTCACCCCAGGGCCAAGACTCCAGCGTGTAGATGATGGAAACGAACGGCACGCAAATGAGTATGACAAGCAAATCTGCCAGTGCTAAGGAGAAAATGTACCTAAAAGAACAGACACAGTTAAACATAAGCATTTAGAAGAGACGCCAACAGCAATAGTTGAGTAGTGTGGCCTATCAATCCAAAATCGACTTTAGCCTCTTCCAATGAGAGTCTCTTTTTGTGGGACCAGCCACCTCTGCCTAGTCCAAGACTTGGAACTCTGGCAGATCACTAGGAATAGGATGCCTGACTGGACGTCGGATAAAAGTTATTATACAAGTATATTTGTGAGTCTTACGTATTAGGGGCATTCCGCATGCCTCTGTGCCTGATGTAGACAATGACTAGAGTTCCGTTGCCTAACACGCCCACGATGAATATGATTGCAAATATTACTGGAACCAAGTACGTCTCCAATCTGTCTTCGTACGGTGTGTAGTCGCCGTCCGTAGAATTGTCCTCGTTAGATAATGCAGACATGTTGCTTTGGTCGTCCATCTTTAAACCTAAAAAAATAATATATTAAAAACTTGGAAATGCTACCGTCCGATTGTGAATTTAGTTTTAACTCCGATGAAGTATTGAAATTGTTAGCAAATTTAGAACTCGAAACTGTTAAAGATGTAGGTTAATGAAATAAACGCTAAACTGTTTCAAACTTAAGTAGAACTAAATTGTTTTAACTAAAAACGTACAAATTATTCGTGTCGTATTAAATGCTGCTTAATTAGAGTTGTTTCTGTAACATTTAATCTAACTATTTCTAATTCTAGTTTTAAAATTAAATCTAAGTTTAGATCCATTCACGATAGACTCTACTCCACTACCCCAACTAATCTAGTTGTTGTAGCGCGTGGTTATCAGGTATACTAATGGGTGCTCGTATATTTACTTCACTTGTACATTATTTACAAAATTAAAAAAAATCCACTAAACTATATTACATTTCTATTTTCACGATTGTTTTTCATAATGTCTATACAAATATCTTTAAAACACGGAAAACGATGTCCAAATTCCGCGATATCATTTCAAGCGTTAATTTTTGTAATGACGCTGTTCGATTGTCATATTTATTTTAACATCGATATTAGATGTCGTTTTGCGGTTCGGATGTCACGCCAGACGCGCACTTGCCGTGTGCGGTTTGATAATGGCGGGGTGATTTATGCGTATCGTGTCTACAGCCTACGATCTCATATTCCAATGTCGAAACGAATTCATGGCATTTTAGGATATTAAAGATATTTTTTCAGTACTTCTGGATATTTTTAATTGATACTTGTATTGACTGAATCAGATTATCGTTGCTGTGAGCGTTGTTTTTCTACTTTAAGAAATATTACGTAATTACTTATTTGTAGAAGTTCTTACACTATGGAGATAAACATAAGTTTTGTTTATAATTACAAAGTAGTTCATTTAGCAGTGGCTATTATGAGTGGTTTCGAAATAGACATTTCCATTTTATCGACTATTACGAGATAGAATAAAAAGGAAATGAGATGAAATAGATTTCATTGTTCTCAATCGCTTCGCGGATATTATCTCTAGAAATAAAACTCTCAATATAACGTTTTCAATTCAATCTCAAAGCAATTTATTTCAAGTGGACTTAAAGATACTACTAGCTAGTGCACTTTTCACTTAGTGACGTACACACATGAAGTTAAGTGCGTGCAAAGAATTTTATACTACAATCTTTTGTGAAGACATATCTACAAGGTTCATTTCATTTCAATGAAATGAAATCTCTGAATTATCAGAGGAACGCTACATCAATATTTATTTAATGATTTTTTAACTTAAATAGAGAATAGCTTTCAGACAAAGTGGTAGAGCCCGCTTTAACATCTTCGCACGAATGGGTCGGCTCGCCCGGTGCAATACCACGACCACACAGAAGACAGGCGTGAAGTGGAAACAATTCCGCGTTTCGTCTGATGAGTGTGGTGCCGGAGGCCCAATTTTAGTCCCTTTCCCGTTCCACCCTTTTCTTATAAGGAAAGTATTGGATGGGAAAGTGGATTTTACGGTGCAGGAGACGCATAGGAAGGAGAAATATCCTCTTTATATGCGTCTCCTCCGTCGATTTAGGGTAGGCAACACATCTGCAATTGCGGATGTCTATGGGCAGCGGTCGCTTCGCCATTTTGGCGGATTCAGGTGGCCGCTTGCTCGTTTGCCACCTTATTGTATAAAAAAAAACAAAGGTACATATGGCTTGTTAACATTGCTTTTAATTTTTCTATTTCACATTTATGCGTTATAACACTATAGAAAATGCACATTGAATTTCAATACGTCGTATTTATAACTAACAAAGGGTAGTTAATAAAGCACTGTAGTTATTTATATCAGACGAACGTCCGGGCTTGTTACAGGTAGATAATGCTCATTTAATAGGATCACTCCATTCCGCTCTGTTGAACATGTCGGAAACACCACCGCTGCTCGCGACTGTACCTCGCTGATACATATTATCATCGAGTAGACTTTATGACACAAAAAGGTAGTTTAAAAACGGAATTACGTAAATGACTCAACTGATTTGTTACTACGCCTTTAAAAGGGCGATGACGTAATATCATTGAATTGATTAGAAACGATGAGTTACAGTTGGTCATAAATGTCAATAGAATACGTAGAATTCTCCTAGATAAACAAGAGAATGCAACGAACTCTTTCATAGATGTGCTGCATCATAAATCAACGACTCTGAACATAGAGGTAGCAAAGACTGTTAAAGGGGTTTCACGGGTACGAGCGGACGCAGACCTTTGACTAAACTATCGCACAACCTTGGTGCGATTGTCTATTGTTTCGCGGCAAATTCAACTGTTTAATTGAACTACTAAAATCGAGTAGTGTGTGCACCTCCATATAAGCTCATAGGAGTCAAAGCGAGATTAAACAGTTGTGCGATAGTTTACTTTCAGGCACGCTCTTAGGGGGCTAATTTGCTTATTTTTTGGCAGAGGTGATGGTGATTCATAAATAGTTTGGGGAGAATTAATACTATAAGTTATTTAATATTCATGAAAAGTAATTTTTACTCGTTGACCTTATTTGGCCAAAACCAACGTATTGAATTTTCCTGATGGATTCAAATAAAACAAACTTTTCAGGATGTTAATGATATATATTTAAAACTACTAATTATTACTACTAACTACTTGTCAATAATTTCGGTAACTTTTGCATTGACATAATTTTTATTATCACTTATGTCAACTGAATTAGGTGAAAGAAATGACATGTATTGAGAATCTATTTCAAAAAAATGTTTCCTATGTTGAAGAGGTAACAAATCATAAACTGGCTCCACGGTAACCGCAGTTTCTTCTGGAGGCGACACATCATTCTTTTCTTCTTTAACTTTTGTTTCTTCATGATTATTAGTTTCTAATTTAATATGTCCATCTATTTTATCAATATGTGATTCTTTGTTGTTTATTTCATTGCTATCCAAACTTTTAACTTCTTCGGAGGCTATTGTAGATTCATTTTCGTTAACTGATTCTGGTAATGATTTTACTGATCCATTATTGAGGTATTCGGAACTTCCACTTAAGAAAAGATTTTTATCTGCTGTCTTTTCTTTTAATTCTTCTAACACATTCGGCAATAAAATTGCCTGTGTTAATTTATTTTTATTATCATTTTCCTCAGTTTTTAATTCATCGGGATTGTTCACCACGTTGACAGTTTCCAATTTCATTACTTCACCCTCATTTTGATTAGTAACGTTGAAAGTAATTTCATTCATATCAATAAGTACCGTGTCATCATAATCCCGTTGTAATGACGTTACACTGTTATTAAGAATGCATTGACTATCTTCTTTACTTGACTTTGAAAATTCTCCTAAGCCACTTTTAATTTTGAATTGTTCTATTACATTTGAAAATCGGTATAATGTACGATGCGGCAAATTTGGTTTCTTAACTATTTTCGGTTTTATATCAAGATGTATTTCCTCTAGATTTGGCTCGACATCTATATTTTCGTTACTAACATTGTTTGGTTTCGAATCAACTGTTTCTTCCTTTCTTTGAATATTTTCTTGGTTTAATTGTGTTGGTTTGTTAGAGCTATCATTTGTTGGATATTTGTCTATTTTGACATTGTTACTAGTAGATGGATTCCGTAGTACACAACTTTTATAATTTTTCTTAAGTCGAAGTATGTAGAAAATTAAATAGACAACTATAATATTGTAAAGTATGAGTATGCATCCACAAAAATATAGCAGTAAGTCCTCAGATAAATTCATGCTTTCTTTCAATTTCACAGATTTACTAGAAGTATTTGATTAATCGTACATTTCGTAGGTAAATCAAGAAGCGGGATTTTGTGGACCTAAAATAAATAAAACACAGGGAATTAATAAGGAGTAAGGCAAATTTGACATTATTGAAATCAATAATTCAGGCGTAGCTGAATAATTATTAATCTTGTCTATGTTTAGAGAGTCCAAGATATAAAAGGCTTGTACCGCTTCGTGAGATTTAACTGAACAAGATACTACTTAAATGTATGATGGCACAGCTCTGTAAGACTAACGAATTTAGTTGACTAATGGCATATAACTTTACGATTTCTTTATTAAAAACAATCGTCGTTTTCTAGGAAATATCGACGCATAGGAAATAATGTAAATGTTTACTTAAGACGATAGAAATGGATTTGAGGATTAATAATTCATTCGCTCGATGAATCACAAAAGTACATATGGCATATTTGTTAGTGCTATGTATTTTATTATATTAAAATATATTTACCTTATTAATCCTTCCCTGCTGTCATATAAAAGTAGAATTTATCCAGTACTAAATGTTTCTGCTATGGCTTCTGTTATATTATCTACATTGCACAAACCATCATGACAGATGATCAGCAATATAGGAGATGATAAGTCATAATGCATCAAAATATTACACGTCCTATGTGTATCTGTTTGAGTAAATCTGAAATAACATAATTAAGATAGAAAAGTTGATTTAGCATATCTTATTGGCGCATTTGTGTCATTTTAGTTAACAAAGTACTTACTTGTTAAAAACTTGTCAGCAGATTATTTTGGAATTTAAACACAATTTCACAACACGAACTCACTGCACCGAGTATTTAATGAAATTAACCATTTACCGTTTAGTTAAGTCATCAGGAAAGGAAAATCCGACATAATTAACATCATTTACCGTTTTCTCTTTACCGTGTTAGTGTCAATACATGCGATACTGACTAATTAGATTGTTTAAACTTTCGTGAGACATTATTAAAAATAAATAAAAAAAGGCTACACTTATTTACACATTAACAGTCGGCACCGACTAGCTTCGAGATCCTCAGATTTCTTCAGGGTGAGTAGGCCTGATGGCCTTTCAACTATCGATGCTGACACCGGACGAAGTGTATGTTAGTGTAGCCACAAAATTAAATTCATTTATTTTCACAGAATAGAAACGATAGCTAAACGCCGCTTTAGATAATTCTACTTAACGAATCCAAATATATCGGTCATACGAATGCTTTTTCAATTAAGAGAAATTACACGTAAGTATTACTTACGTTAGACGAAATTGTTATAATATTAACCAAAACTTTTTCTTCTAATTATGAATAGACATTCACTAGTATTATAAATATGAACTACCGGTACAATGCATGCAGAAATTTATTGCTGAAGAAAGTAGTATGTGTGCCAAGAACTTGTACATAGTTAATCCTTAATCTACAATTCCTTGGCCTGTCCACTGTGGAAAAACATTTATAAAAATACTAGCTGTTCCCTTGCAGCTTCATCCGCGTGAAATTATAAAAACTTTATTGTATTGTTTACATTTTTCAAATTCTCAATTGCAAATGTCAAAATGACATGACGTGGTGACAAACCATGGCAATCTTTTTTCCTTGATGTTGGCAGCAACTTATGGTCTCTTTCCCACATTAGAGTTTTTATCCAAAATATTTACCCCTTAAGTTTAATGGTATAAAAATATATAGCCTAAAGCGTGACGTAAGTGTAATGCTTTTTGTTAAAAAAAGAATTATTCAAAAATATGCTGTGATTGCTGACATCTTAGGCAACAAAGAAGTGTGTGTTAACGCTTTATTATATTAGTATAGATTATAAAATCTGTTTTTTTATAGTATTATTATTCTGCCCTTGTATTTGTGGAGCGTTGGCACGATAAGGGTTACCCTTCCATAAATATCTATCAGCCGTTACATCCTTCTTAGGTCATCATCGTCATCGTATCGTTGTCATATCCTCGTTCATAACAATCCAAACATACTTTCGGTCCTTACCATTTGTAGCCATTTATAAGGAACTAGCTATTGCTCGCAACTTAACCCGCGTGAAATTACCTTTTTAATGGTGAAAGAATTTTTAAAATCGGTCCAGTATTTTTTGCCTGAATCAAATACACACAAAAATCGAAAAATACAAATCTTTCCTCTTTATAATATTAGTATACGTTTAGAATCCATTCTTTAAACGAATTCTCTATATAGTAAAATAAATGAATATTAAAATTTACAATCGAATTGTATGAACATAACTTTTTTGTTTTAGAACCAATCTAAAAGTTTATTTCGTTTCCCGAATACTACCTCGCTGAATACATTCAAAGCTATCAATTTGATATAGAAATAAAATACCATACGCTTTGTATTCTAACAATAAAATCAAAAAAAACTATAACACAACTAGTTTTCGCCCGCGACACCGTCCGCGTGGAATTAAAAAAAAAGTGAGTAGCCTATGTGTGCTTCCAGAGTATCGTCTACATCTATGCCAAATTTCTTTGAAATCCGTTCAGACATTTAGGCTATAAACTCTAACAAACATCCATCCATCCATCCATCCATCCAAACTTTCGCATTTATATTATAACTAGCTTTCGCCCGCGACTCCGTCCGCGCGGTATTAAAAAAACAAAAGTAAGTAGCCTATGTGTTCT
>LD688935.1:3821749-3842342 GCA_003118335.3 Papilio memnon
AACAAACATCCATCCATCCATCCATCCATCCATCCATCTAAACTTTCGCATTTATAATATTAGTAAGATTTGGGACGTCTTAGAGAGTACAAAATTGTAAAATAACATATAAGTAAATAAATTCAAAATACTGAGTTTCCTAGAATCCTTAGCAACCCAAGTTAATTCAATTGAAATGAGTCTTTTCATCCGACTTACATATGTGAGATTACACTTACATGTATATTTAAACGCCAGATGGCAAAATTTAAGGGATATTTGGAGTTTTAACGTGGCTATTTAAATATCATTTCAATTTTCGAACGTTATTAATACACCTGTACGTGCAATAAGGAATGATATCAAATGTTTCATTGCGATTCTAAAGAGATTAAAATCAAATCTGTATTAAAACACGTACGAACGTATCGTCGGATTAAAGCCCAGTGAGAAATTGCAGTTGCGAGTCTGTATTAAGCTGGATGTATAGCCTGCAACTCCACAGCTTAGGGTAAACTGACACAGGGTCAAATACTGAAACGAATCATAAATACTTCGCTTCGTAAACCTTACAATCTGATAGGCCACAAAATTTGAAAGGAATTTAGATAATTAAGATTAAAACGCTGTTACATATTTAAATGACGTTTCAGTATTCGGCCGACGGTGTTCTAATGGTTATTCCCACATTAACAGATCACTCATTGTCTACTAAGACTTAACTTATTCTGAATATTCTAGAAAGTACCTACTTAACTTTATTGTTTGTTTTAATTGTAATAAACAATTTATATAAATGTAAATATTAGATCAAGATTCGATCGTAAGAAATATGAAACGTCTTCGTGTAATAAAAATCGCTTCCCAGTCAACTTCCTGGAAATAATTTTCTTCTAGATGTTCGTGCAACGTCGCTAGATTAAAGCAAACCGGGAAATTGAAGACAGATCCAATTAAGTCGCAGTTATAATTTTATTTCCACATAGCTAAGATTTTAAATTAGACAACGTTATCTTCGGGAAAACATGTTCATTTTATAAGATATACTACCAGAGTCATTTAATGTTCACTAATCTTGTCCCTTAGCGATTAATTAGGGAATGTACACCGTTTTGTAAACGTATCTGCAAATGCGGATATCCGTGGGAAACGGTCACTTCGCTATTTTGGCGAATTCCTTTTGCTTGTTTGTCATCTTGTACTGTAGTAAAACACCACGTTATTTTCTTTGACTGTTTATCCCTGTACTGTACTTACCAGTTGCGGTACTTATCAGTTTTAATCCTTTTTAAAAACTGTATTATTTAAATGAAAATAGTTTGTGTGCCGTACAAGTAGGGTTGGGGTCCCGTGGCTCAACCTACCCTTAGACTACGCATGCACCGAAGGGCATAATATAGTAAACAAGGAGAGTGGATGATGTATGTATGTACGTACTTACCTTACGATGTATGTACTCGTACTTACCTGCTCGATGCCTGCCTCATCGTCTACAGGTGCCTGGTCTCAGTCGGTGTCAATGAGTCAAGTCTAAAGGCGCCAGCGATGCTGCCTGCAGGTGCACCCGTGTGCACCGTTATATAGTGTAACGCAGTAACGGCCCGTGCCGACGTTCCTGAGGGAGCCCTCGAGCTTAGTTACTTATAAACGAGGCTCGAGGCTAAGCGCCATCTGCGCTCGGCCACCTCAAACCCGGTGAATCTGTAAAAGCCTCTTCAAGGCAAACAGTGGCAATTCAGTAACAAAATAAAAAAAAACGTTATTGTTCCAAACGCGAAACCGAAATTCTAGGCGACTCTGTTCGCTAACAAAAATCTTTCGCGATGTCGGACAAGCAACCACTTTCGATAACCTTTGAACTAGCAGTTTTTAACCGACTGACCCGCATGGCTGCTTGCACACGACATCTTCTCCCGCACACGTCTCCGCAGGCCCCGCGCCTGAGAATAAAAATGCGCATTGAATTAACCCGGGCCACGAAATTTAAACTATATGTTCGCCACCGAATGTGGCGAACTCGTACGATCTGTACCGAACAATATGTATTATAAAGCAATTTTCCAGCTTTATAACGTTACATATTCTATCAACAAAAATAAATTATAACATAAAGTGAACCAAAATTAATTGAACATAGTGAATTGATTCCGCTCTTACATTTTCCGTATTCATACCACGCTTTGCAAATAAATCCCCTCTTGATTAATAATGCTGATACGGAATTGGTGACTTTTTTTAATAAGTGGAAATAAATGACCAAGATACAATAATAAATATTTTTTTTTAATAAATGCGACCCACCTGCAAGTACTACCTTTCGATTAAAAAAAGAATTTTCAAAATCGGTCCACCAGGGCCAGAGCTATCGCGTAACACACATAAAAAAAATACAGACGAATTGAGTACCTCCTTCTTTTGGGAAGTCGGTCAAAAAGAAATCTATATTTGTGGGAATTCTCCTAATTGTACTACGTCCAAACCAATGATATTTAGAAGGATGTACTAGGAGCCCATAAAAGCAAAGATGACCAAAACAAAATGGAAATCAGTAACTCTATTACTTATTTGAGTTGCATGTGGATTTGTGTGTTCATAAAAATTGTTCTGTAAGCTTAAAATCTTTGCGATCATTGAGACATTTTGTTTACAAAAAGGTAATTTTATACAAAGCTGAATATACTTAAAGAAGAAAAGACAGTTTCTCTTTATCTTTTAATACTACCACTTCAATACAATTGAGGCTATAACCAACTTTAACGTCTTTCAATAGCTCTGTTTGTTTTCTATCAAAAATCTAGTCAATTAACTTCGAAGTAGATTTTATTTCACAGAACGAATTCTAAATTTCATAGTGCTGTTGAGATTTCTAAATTACTACGAATCTTTTATGTACGTTGAAAAATATGCTCAAATATTTCAATAGATTTAGATTCCAATACAATTTTGAGCTAACGAACCAGCTTTTATTGAATAGATAGCAAAAAGGAATGTCCCATTTTTTTAACCAATTACCCAAGGTATTTTATAGCGTAAGAGCGCGCATACTATCGCACAACTTTTAGTTGCGCTTTGATTCCTATGAGCTTATATGAAGGTGCGCACACTACTCGATTTTAGTTGGGCAACTAAACAGTTGAATTGTCAGCGAAACAATCGCACAACAGTTGTGAGAATCATACTAATACTAATATTATAAATGCAAAAGTTTAGAGGTATGGATGTTTGTTAGAATTTGTTGACTAAACGGCTGAACGGATCTCGATGAAATTTGGAATAGATATAGACCGTGGTCTGGAAGAACATATAGGCTACTTTTTTTTAATTCCACGCGGACGAAGTCGCCGGCGAAAGCTAGTATTTAAATAAGAATGTTTAAATACGGAGTAAAAATGCGGAACATCATACTTTTTTTTTTTTTTTGTTTTCGCGGGGAATGGATTTATGCACTGCACCGTCCAAGCTGCGGGGGCAGCAAGGACAGTTTCGTGTGGGGCTCCCGGCCTTATAATTTCGGCCGGACTACCCACTAAACCCCGCGGTGTTCTCCTTCGCCCAACCGGGGAACATCATACTTAGGTTGAGTTTATTTTATGTCTTCTTATTTTTGATTGCATCTCTTTTGAAATAACTAAATGGCCTTCAGGTAATTAGTGTATGAAGTTTAATTTTTACTAGTTGTTTTACTAGTTAATAGTTACTATTTAAGATTAGTAAATATACTATCAGAAAGAGCGAGCTAAAGAGTGTCGGTAGCTCAGTGGTTTAAACACTTGACTTGTAATCTACAGGTCTTGGGTTCGAATCCAACCGCCATGTACCAATGTGATTTTTCGAATTTTCGAATTTTCATACGTACATAATTTACCCGACGTTCTTACGGTGAAGGAAAACATCGTGATGCAACCTGCACATATCGTCGAAGAAATTCAAAGGTATGTGTGAAGTCAACCAACCCGCACTTGGCCAGCGTGGTTGACTATGGCCTAGTCACCCAAACTTAGGGTAGGCTCCGAGCCCCTCGGTGGGGACGTATAGTGAGCTGGTGATGATGAAATATACTATCAGAAAGAGGAATGCTTGTATATTTATTTACACTCGTTCATACAGCTACGAGTTCCCACTGCGGAAACACTATACAAAATCATAACTCTCGGTTTTAAGATGTCTTCGAAACATGAAAATTGTAATGTTTACAGCTGTTGCGATAAATCCATTAGAGGAATACCAAAGTCCGTGGGCGTCGCAGCGAGCGAATTAATCAAACTTCATATTGAGTGCAACGAAGTTGTAGCTATTGCATAAACCGGACCATTCGTGCATCCCGACTCTTCATATCAAATTTTAATTAACTGGTTTATGAACGTTTCATATTATTTTTGCAGATTATAACCGTATTACTATATTTTTATACAACATTTTTTTATTTAATAACGACAATATGGCATCTTTATAGAATGAATCTAATGTGATAATATTACAAAAACATAGTTTAAAACATAAATTATACACATAAATCGAATAAAGAGAATATATAACAATATAATAACATGCTAACCACAACTATTTGCATCGCCTTCCATACATCTGTATGCAGCCTCTGTGAATTTCGACTTGCTACAACTGGACATCATATTTAGATTTGATATTGAGAAGACGTATTTCACGCGACATCGGGGAATTTTTCATTAAATTAGTTCGCGACAAGCGCTCCGGAAAACATAATATAATTATACAAAAAACAAATCAAACGTAGTTCCGAAACCACTAATTAAAAATATTTTTTTATTATTTAACTGCAATTTAGGTTATTTTATATCATAGACCGATATGAATTATAGTTTTTACAAAATTAAAACTCAAGATAAATCAATTAAAACTGTTAAAAGAGATTTTAATCAGAATCGAATCTAAATTACAATTTACTTGCTATTTATTTTCGAAATACCGTTGTAGTGTACATCAGTTAACATCAGAAGAATGCTTTTTAAATTACGTTTTGTACATTTCGTACGATTCAATTTGGCATTCTGGCTCACTTTGCAGGGAAAATGGACTCGACATATTCATTTGCTTTTTTTCAAACAGACCTATCATGTTAAGCGTGTTGCTTTGTTCTCTCTGTACTGCTTTATTGGTTCGTTAGTCAATGACAGGATGACACGGTACTGGACTTTAGTGAGTTTACCTAATTCCATTTAACAAATTAAATAAACAAATTGTAACTAACAACTCAATATTCGTCTCTTCGTATAGAATGTGTTTTAGAGATCTAATCTATACTAATATAATAAAGCGTAAACACACTTCTTTGTTGCCTAAGATGTCAGCAATTACAGCATATTTTTGAATAATTCCTTTTTTAATAAAAAGCCCTACACTTATGTCACGCTTTATGCTATATATTTTCACGCCATTAAACTTAGGGATAAATATTTTGGATAAAAACCCTAATGTAGGAAAGAGACCATAAGTTGCTACCAACATCAAGGAAGCAAGATTGCCATGGTTTGATCATGTCATGTTATTTTGACATTTGCAATTGATAACTTGACAAATGTAGGTAAACAATGAAATAAAGTTTTTATAATTTCACGCGGATAAAGCCGCATGGAAACAGCTAGTATCTATAATAATATTTACCTTCCCTTAGAACAAAGGAATAAGCCGATGACCCTTACGTCGACCGAGTATCTGAAGTTACGGTGTTTGTGGTAAGTTGATTTGATTAAAAGGCCTATTTATGACAACAATTATCTATATTATTATTTCTATACTAAATATAAAGACGAAAGATTTGTATTTGTTTATGTATTGAATTAACTCATACTGGGCCACAAAAAATTTCTTCTATTACTAAAAAGATACGATGACTTATAATACATAGACTATGTTTATCACTATTTTTTTATTCCATGCGGACGAAGTCGCGAGCAACAGCTAGTAATAGATATATCTGTAGAAGTTGTATAATCAACGCTCTAATCTTTTTAATTTTAATGAATGTTTTTGTTATTGTTGACTTTTGCATTTTAAAAGCATTGAGCCATTAACTAGTACAAAGGTATTTTCCTTGAACAACACCTTGGGCTACAGGGAGCGAATTATTTGTTATTCTATTTTTAAAATAATCTAACGATCCTTTAAACCAAAGGGTTTTAATATTTTTTCCTCACTACAGAAAGGTTTAAATCCTGAATTAAAAAATATATTCAATCATTCAAATAATAGTTAAGTACAAACGGGGAATTTGGCGGTGTTTTATAGTTGATTGTTTTTTATTAGTATCAAGTCGTTTGCGCAACTCACTGCTAACAGGTTACTTGTAAGAGGCGGTTTGTCTCATTGCAAGGAACAAGGCAATTTTTCTTAAAGTTAATCACCGCGGATTTCCGGGACTGTACCTTTGAAACGATGTGCAACTTGCTTGGCTACCGCTCCGCGAGACAAACCGGGGGGCACAGCTAGTGCAGCAAAAGATAAATAACAATAACTTTATAGAATTCTTAACACTAGTATCTACCTGGCCTTTGTGTAGTGAAAACAATTTTTTTTGCTCTATTGTTACCATAGTAACAATCTTACAACTGTCATCATCATCATCATCATCACCAGCTCACTATACGTCCCCACCGAGGGGCTCGGAGCCCACCCTAAGTTAGGGTGACTAGGCCTTAGTCAACCACGCTGGCCCAGTGCGTGTTGGTTGACTTCACACATATCTTTGAATTTCTTCTCCGATATGTGCAGGTTGCATCACGATGTTTATAACAGTACAACAACTGATTACAACTGTATTTACTATATTTTCTATGTCAGAAAAAGCTTTGGTATAAAGCTCATAAGCACAGTAGAGATATCCATATACTATGTATAGCTAACAAAGTTAAGCCTTTCTGATTGTAAGACGCAAACGTGTCCTGATTGATATACGACATAGGACAATTATCTCAGGATTCGCTTTTGATCTGTATACTAACGGCTTCATCGAATAATAACATAATTTAATAAAATATACTTAAGTCCTTTAAGTTAAGGTTCAATTTCCTAAGACAGTTATGCGTATATGCGTTGAACATATGACAGTATGTTTGTAGGAGGCGACTCCTTTGTAACTTTGCTGCATCTCGAATGCATAGACTTAAGCGTATTGACCATTAGAATATTTTTTTAGGAAATGTTTTGCTCATATCTAATCATAGCTTTAAATTTTCACCGACGAAACTTTTAAATATGTTATTGTCTTTCTTATTATATCTGAAAAAAAAAATCAACTAACAATAACCACTTGCAAAGACACACCACAGTAAGTACAAGCCTGGCTTCCTGGCACAAGGTTTGCCTAATGACATTAAAAACTAACGATAAAAAACAACAACAGGCAATAAATTGTCTCTAAATAAAGAAGTGGTCGACATGTTTGTTCCCTTTTTCGATTTCACGAGTTTATTTTATTGCGCGAATTTGGTGTTAGTGTGTGATTACTGTTATTCTATCTAATGTAACATTTTAACAAAAAAAATACTTGACTTCAAATTGAAAATAAAGTCAAAGATAAGTGAAACGTTTGCAACTTGGACGCGGATTATTAAGACATAGACGTAAGTCGATAGCAGCGGACTGGTTATACAGATATAGGCAACTGTAGAGCTCGACAGCTCGTTTCCCGGTACTACATAAACCGAGTATTGATTTTTACAATTTACGCAGATAGCTATTAGTTTACATACAAGCACGTCCCATCACTCGGTCCTTTTTGTGCGCCGATGAAATTTTAATTAGGCCGCGTCGGTGTCATCGCGGGACAATCCGCCGGGCGGGGCAAGGGGTGTTTGTTTGTTTTACCTCATCGAAAACAGATTGACTGGCTCATATCGGCGTCTTAAGGAAGAGGTGGGATTCACCTGAGCCCGGCAGATGCGGCGCAGCTGTCGGCCGGGCCGCTCGCCCCGCGCACCGCGCCCCGTCCCGACCCCGAGCCCGCGCAATCGCGCTTAACAGTTTTATTTTCCCGAATAAACTTTATCAAACAAAGCGTGCGTGCCCCGCGCCCTGCATCTGCTCGCCCAGCTGTTCGTACTGCAGCTGACCGTGCCGTCTCGCTCTCGCACGCAGACCGACGCTTCGCGCGAGCGCGACGACGCGCTCTCGGTGCGATCGCATCGCGGCCCTTCAATTCCCTGTGCACGACCCATTCGCAGTCCGTATTCCGACGCCGGCGGGCTAACTACTACGATGACTAGTAACCGCAGACGATTTAGGGAGACTGAATCTGACCGCAAGCTGAAGCGACAGCGGCGCCGCAAGCGATCCCGCAGCGAGCCGCTCATGAATGATTCGGTGAGCGCCGAGAAGCGGCAGGCGCTGATGCGACTTTTCGGCCGCAGCTGCTCCGTGGAGATGGATGCCAACGCCGACCACAACGAGCAACCGCCGGACAACCGCGAGTACGAAAACAATAGTTTCGGCGACGAGAACGAGGACCCACTGCTGGATTCGGTGCCAGTGGACATGGACCCCGAGCAGCTCGGCTTCCTGGTGTGCGCACAGGAGACGCTGCGCTTCCTGCACGTTCGCGGCGTGCCCATCGAGCACCCGGTGTTCGCCCGCCTGCGCTCGCGCCTGCTGCGCGGCATCGGCGAGATGGCGATGGCCTGAGCGTTGCTCGGCCCAGAGCCTCCCAGACCCTAAACCCCTCCCCCAGCCCCCCAGGAACGATTCCACTTTCAGTGCTGCTAAGTGTCATTTAGTGTTTCTTCGCTATGAACTCTTCTAATTCCCACAACAGAGGCTCTGGTGGTTTAAGATATCCTAGTCTAAGGTACTGTTGCGAATCAACAGGTGGCCAACCTGGCCGTTCTAGTCGTGTCTAGTCAAAGTTTACGAATTATATGTAACTATTTAAGCTAATCTTTTATTGATACAATACTACGAAATAAACTCGTCCGGTAGAGAAGTTTGATTTATGTACTATCAATTTGATTTTTAATGTTGCTGTGCTGATTACCTATTGTATAACCTCTTTAGCGGTACAATATTAAACATTTATGATATTTCCTATGTATTTAATATCTGCTGCGAACATTAGTCAAATAATTTCAATTGTTATTAGTGAAATTTTCATTTTTAGCTTAAAAAGAAAAAAAAGCCTGTAAACTAAAGAAATGTTTTATTTATAACACCACATTTTTTTTCTAAAACACGATTACATCAGTATTCCTAATTATAAAGATAAAATTATACTATTTAACCTAGACTAGAAAAACCTTTGGTAAATGTCTTTATAGTAAATATGTATGGATAATCTTATAAATGTTACTCTGAATGTTTCTGTGTGTACATATAAACAATAAAATTTACCTATTCAATAAGTTGTTTGACTTTTCTCACCTTTTATTTATATTATTTAAATATTTGTACCACGAATTCCACTTACTCGTATGTCGTATTGGTATTTTACAATTTATCATATCATACTTATAGTTTATATTCTTGAAAATCACATAAATTCGAAAACATTGATGATAAAAATACAGATTTATAGATAAATTTTATATTAATTATTTCTGCAAAACGATAGCAATATTTTTCCTTCCATTAATTTATACAACTTTTCTTTTTAATTTGAACATTCCGAGTACATTTAGTTTTCCCTGATTTTAATTAATACATAATTAATTTTAAATTATTATATACATATTATTTAAACTAATAGAAATAATAAATAAAAAGCTGTATCTTAATCTCTAGATTTATCGACACTATAACATTCGAAAAACCAAATTCATTTACAAAGAGTTTGCAATTAACCTAACTCAATGACATCATAATTGACAATTAATTAAAATATCTTTGGTAAATATCCTTGTTAATATAATAAGTAATTCAATTTAACTAAGTTACATATAAGTTAGCGATTAATAATTATCTGCATTATTAATTGCTTCCTTACTTTTATAAAATTCATTTATTTTTTTTATTCTTAATCGTAATATATTTAAATTGATGTGAAATATTTCTTTATTTATGCTAACTATATTTGAGTATTCTTTTCTATTTATCTATACTAATATAATAAAGCGTAAACACACACTTCTTTGTTGCTTAAGATGTGGGCAATTACAGCATAATTTTGAATAATTCTTTTTTTTAATAAAAAGTCCTACATTTACGTCACGCTTTAGGCTATATATTTTCAAGCCATTAAACTTAGGGGGTAAATATTTTGGATAAAACCTTAATGTGGGAAGAGACCATAAGTTGTTGCCAACATCAAGGAAGCAAGATTGCCATAGTAAGGTAATTGGTATTTTGACATTTGCAATTGAGAATTTGATAAATGTAAACAATAAAATAAAGTTTTTGTAATTACAAGCGGATGAAGCCGCAAGGGAACAGCTAGTTACAAGTAAAGTTAATAAATCTACTCTTTTCTATGATTTTATATGCGTGCCGCTGTATTAATTTGTCTATATTTCAATATTATTATTCTAGGGTATTTGTAGTGTACGATATATTACTACCTCTGTACGCGTATTCCAGCAATATCTTTCTGATTTCTTCGTTCGTCCATCTCTCACTTAGATTGCAATCCTTTAGAAATGCATTCAGCAACATTTTGTGAAACTCCTCTGCCGTCAATTTAAACGGTCTCGGATGTTCATCCTCGTTGATTGTCGATTGTTCAGGGATCATTCTGGAAAGAATATTTTGATAAAAATTGACAGATTTAGTCTAGATTTTCCTTTACTTTATGTTGTTTATGTTTATCCAGAATCGATTATTTATTGGCCGATTATTTAATCGGCCGCGTAATCAGTATGAACATATATGAAGTGCTAGAACTACACAGTTTTTTGTTTAATGTGATGTTGCCTTAACAGTCTTAACATATCAAATATCTGCGTTAAAATGTCTGTAGTCTGCGGGAGAATTAAAAGCACTAATGTAAGACTAAACGTGGGTTCACACTGCCAAATTAGACTACATTAACATATAGTAATAATTTTTATTATCTTTGATAATAGAGAAAAGTTTATGTCGTCGTACAGTTAAAAGACTATTCATATTCTCGTAGAATTTCTTTGATAACGCATGCAAATACTTACTTTTCCGACTAAGAGGCTTCTTTAAGAAATTACTCGTTTGAATTTTATAAAAGGCATAAGGAGTTTGTTCTTAGAATTGAAATCATACTGAAGAATGTCGAGCAGAAGTTAATTAAGTACAAAATGACCGCCTCGTAAATAAAACTGCGAAGCAAGCGCAATATTTTAATGAAGTGAATGAACTAGAGACTAGACTGTTTGATACTAAAGTATACAGTTTGGAACGAGTTTACACTTCATTTTTATTTACACTGAAGTATTTATTGTACAAATGGGTAAGGTGAGAAATAGATAACACAATAGTAGCGATAAAAAATTAAAATCTACAATAGAACGAATACATAATCGTACAAACATGAACCAAAAAGATGTTTGATAAAAATGTAATAAAAGGCAATGGTATTGAATGAAGTCTACAATTGAAAGCATGAGTCAATAGAAATTCCAGAACACATGTCGTACAAAGAAACCTGTAAGGAACATCCTGTTTATTGAACGAATCGTATCAAAAGAAAAAACGCATACCCACCTTGCACTTGGCGCCCCTGCGTCCGACAAACTTGCGCAAACGTCGTCTTTGCACCTTTATTCCTTACAAAAAAATACTTCACAGAACCACAGAGCTATTAATCGTACAGGAACTTTCAACAAAATGCCCGAGCGAGACCGCCTGGTCGCTATAGACGGTTCCTTTTTTGAGAATCGCTTCCGAACACAACTATATCGCAAAAACGTCCTTATACCAATGCATTTAAATCCAGTTTGGATTGTTTTTTATAATGAAGGGGTGCATCTGGAAGCCGGCTGGGGTCTATTTGTGTGATTTACCCTAACATATGGTTTAGCGTGGGCTGAATAAGCATCGATTTTGAACAGCGCTGTGAACTTTAACGAGAAAGACATTGCCGTGGATTTTACAATGCTATTTCTATTAACTTTTAATTATTTGTCAATATTATACGGTATGTTTTATAATTTAACGTTGTACTAATTATAAAACAAACCGTATTATAAAGAAATGTATTGCAAGGGAGAAAATAATACAGACTCTTAAAGCACAATTACTATTTACCGTTTGTATAAGAGTTGACAATGAGCCGAGTCACATTGGCTGGAAATTTAGTGTGAACGAGGCTTCTAAACTAGTTATAGAACCACCGTAATAATATCAAGTATTACTTCATTAATCCTGCGGAACATAGTCCAGTAGGCGACTTACTGGAATCATTGTGTTTGCCGACTACTTCCAGCACAGCGACTCAACTCAAACACCAACATCGGATCCGCGAACTCAAACACAATCAGTGGCTTAGTCCGTTTGACTTTTAATTCAATGGACATTTCTCTTATCATGGACATTTCGCTACTGCTGATTTAGTTATGGGATAGTTTTTTAAATTTCTTTGAAAATATCGTTTACGGATTTTGTATTTAACATACGCTATATCTTCTTGCCCTTTTGCCTGCGTCGGGTTGACGCAATACGTCCTATCTTATCTTATCTT
The DNA here is from genome assembly GCA_003118335.3 of Papilio memnon. Classification (NCBI taxonomy): domain Eukaryota; kingdom Metazoa; phylum Arthropoda; class Insecta; order Lepidoptera; family Papilionidae; genus Papilio; species Papilio memnon. The sequence goes on from LD688935.1 coordinate 3,834,339, forward strand.
ATTTTTATTATTAATATTATAAATGCGAAAGTTTAGATGGATGGATGTTTGTAAGAGTTTGTAGCCTAAACAGCTGAACGGATCCCGATGAAATTTGGCATAGTGAAAGAACAGGTAGGGTACTTATTTTGGTTTTTTTTATCACACGCGGACGGAGTCGCGGTCGAAAGCTAGTTCTTCCATACATCTCTTATCTGAATTCACTACCTTCCACATATCCTTTTTAATACAAGCTTCTTCTATCCATACTCTCTTCGCTATTGTTCTTTCTTTTGTAGGCACCAACGTTCATATTCATAATATGTCACACAATTTTTTTTTATATTTTTCAATTATTTAAAGTTGCTTTCACAACATCCTATTTGTACTAGCATGATAGGGAAGATTAAATTTTAATTTCGAATATGTATTTTCAACGCTGTGTGGACCATTAAAAAAAACCACTCAGGGAACATCAGGCGAGCCGTGGGACGGAACGTTACGGGAAATAAGCGGCTTACAACAGCTTTTCACGTTCTATATTCAGTACAAAAGCGAGTAATTTACACGGTGAGTTTTGATTTATTTATAGTCCGTTATGGGTTTTCTATAAATATACTACTTTTAATTAATTCAAATTTAAAGCTAGTTTTATATTTAGATGTGTATGAAACCTTAAACAATGGTTTGGCTTAATATTCACATGATACGGCAGTTTTTAGCGGACAAAATACTATTGCCGATTTACGGTAGAGTACTAAGTTAATCCTTGTTGTTTTTTCGTATTCAGATATCCTATACTATCAAAGTTTTTAATTTGACTTACAAATATGTCGAAATTCATCGAATATATATCGTTACTTTGAATTTAACGAGAGATACCATACGAACGTTACTTCTAATTAGTTTTATATAAAGCTATAAACTTCGCTGGAGTAATTGGCTTAGTTGCCCAACTTGGCAAGTTGTTTGGCGACCGGAGAGTTTTTACTGGAGAATGTCGTAAGCCATTCCCAACTTTTTTATTTCCACATTTGCTTGTTACGTCACGTGCAAATTAAATTGATAGATTATTCTGGAATATAAAAATGTTATAAAAAAATATATAATAACATTTTCATCAACATGAAATGAATTTTACACTGTAATAAAATATTAACTTACTCCCGGGACCCCGTCCGCGTGCAACTAAATATAAGGTAGCCTATGTTCCAGGCTATGTTCTAAATCTGTGCCAAATTTCAGCGCGATTAGGCTGTTTTAGAGATATGTAATAAATATACATCCATCTAAACTTCCGCATTTATAATATTACCTTGATTTTCTTGCCAAAAGTTGTATGTAGCACTCAAAGTTTAAGAGCGTATTAAAATTTGACTATAGGTGCTTTTAACGGCCTGTTTACGTGTATATTTAATCCATTTGCAGCTTGAAACCTAAAATACTTGAAGCGCTCCAAACAGAATGCTAAACTTTGTAGAACTTCTCCCTTGCAGTAAGTAATGTTATACTGAAAGAAACTCGAAGCGAACTTGAACCTCTCAATTTATTGTTGTAGTTTTCAATTCGCAGCAACTTCACTTCTTTAGCTCTTTGTTACTGCAAATTATATTTACTATAAAATGATTTCTAATTGCAATTGGATTTAAAGTAGGAACGTTGCCGGCTGTTTGCTAGTCTATCACGAATATCAAAGTGTATCAAGTTGTTAACATTTCGGTTGAGATCTGCGCGTTTCCACTGATGAAAAACCTGTAAACAAACATGGCGAGTGTTTATAATTCAACATATACCTATAACGTTTATTGCATATGTACGTTGGTAAACACGAATAGCAAAATTCAGAACAGATCTGTTATTTTTTAGTTCACAATGGGATTTACTTTTCCATTTCACTGTACCTTCGAGTTTATTTCCCGAGGCAGAGCTTGAAAGAGCTTTACTGTGTACTTAGTTCATATTAATGTGAAATCGTATGTAACAATTACAAGGTGAAGTATATTTTTAGAACAAAAAAGTATTAATATATTTACACAGATGTGTCGTATTGAGTGCAGGTTTAATTCGATTCTTAAAATAAACTGCATGTTTAACTATGTTTAAAAAAACTAATTCTGAACATATTTCTTTAAAGTTAAAATACGCTCTTTTTCTAGTCGTAGAAGAACATTTTTTAACCTACAAAAGGAGACTACGTTCAAAATACGTTTTGATTTAACAAGTTCCAAAAAGGTTCATAAAAGCATACTGAACTATGATGGACATTTACATCGATGAGTTATGAATACAAAATCTAAAGCAAATCTGAAAAGGGTAAACCTTTACTATACATCATATTCCTTTTTACCTCATCTGGGTCATGGGAAAAATAAACATATGTCAACAATAGTAGTAATGAAACAAGCCCTTAAGGGTAAGGGGACAAATTGGTCTTATTCAAATACAAGACTCTTTTGTTCTGTCTTTTGAACATAGAAAATGTTTCAGTGATATAAAAGTTTACAAATGATTATGTAGTTTGTTTAGTAATTGTAAACTTTTGCAAATTTTAATTATTATAATACTAGCTGTTCCCTTGCGGCTTCACCTGCGTGAAATTATAAAAACTTTATTTTATTGTTTACATTTATCAAATGTCAAAATTCAAATGCACAAATGACAACCACGGCCTTTGACATTGAAAATCTTGCTTCCTTGATGTTGGCAGCAACTTATGGTCTCTTTCCCACATTAGGATTTTTATCCAATTTATTTACCCCTAAGTTTAATAGCGTGAAAATATATAGCCTAAAGCCTGACGTAAGTGTAGGGCTTTTTGTTAAAAAAAGAATTATTCAAAAATATGCTGTAATTGCTGAGATTTTACGCCACAAAGAAGTGTGTGTTTACGCTTTATTATTATATATTAGTATAGATGGACGTATATGAATAATTAAAATCACAATTTTAAATTTTATCATGTAAATAAAAGTTGGAATTCATACGTTATATGTGAAAAAAAAACTTTTAGTTTCACGTAGTTCTTTTGTTTATTCCGGACATCCTGTACCTAGTTGTAAAGTCATGTAATTGCATTCATAATTTTTAACGTGAAGTAACCTATTGTAACAATGATTGTCCTCTCTGTTTACTTCAAGTAGAAAGAAAGAGATGGATGTACTGTTCTTATACAGTGGGTATTCAATGCGCATTGCAAACTGGCTCGACTTGAAAACGTTTCTATGAAGCCACTTCTCTCACCGTAATTAAATTCTCTATTTATTTCTCCCGAAAACTGTAGACTGAAGAGTTGTTTTACTTCGCTAGTGTACATTTGGGAGTTTTATTTATGAATACAACCGAAGAGTTAAGTCTGCTAAGCCATGGTAGTAGAAAAATTGTGAGTTTCCATTGTCATAATACCTGTACAAAACCTGTTGTCACACATCTCTGTGAATAATCTAAAATAACAATGCGTTCCTCCTTTGTCTTTATTTACATTTAATAATTATTGACCCATGAATCTATACTAATGTTATAAAGAGGAAAGATTTGTATTTTTGTATGTATTGAAATAATTCAAAATCTACTGGGCCGATTTTAAAAATTCTTTCATTGTTAGAAAGGTAATTTATCTGTGAGTAACATATATACTTTTTATTATTCTTAATTGCGCGCGGGCGAATTTGCGAGCAACAGCTAGTATAAGATAAATTCAAACTCAGTTATCAGAGGTTCAAAACATTGTATGTATTTACCTAAAATAATATAATATAATACGTTCTGTATTTTTATATTACTTTATAAAACAAAAGAGAGGAGTAGAAATCCAAACATCAAAGCTGGCATTAATTTGGTTAGCTGGCTAGTTTTCAAATAAATTGGAAAGCTTTGTTACACACAGAAGAGGGATTTTTTTTTTATTTTCCGATTTTTGTAAAATAAATAAAATAGGTGAAAGAAGGTACAAAATACAACACAGGGAACATTTAGTGTAGTTTTATTATTACCGTGAAAAGATAAGGTTATATGTATATTAGATTATTTGTAGATTAATAAGATGAGAGGCACATTAGAATTATGTTGACATCTTCTTGATAAGAAACATTTTAATATCATTAACCTTACAACTGGCACGTGAATGCAACAAATTGTCTACATAACGCTTAGTAACTAACCTATAATACACGTTAATTACAATGTATGTATGTATGTCACTGACCGACAGTTAACTTTAATTTCTATAGTGTTCTAATATAAATTATTTATTTTATACAATTCACAACTAAAACCACGTGTGTACACAAGTGCAAAATTATTAAAGGTATTAATTATATCTATAAAATACATTTACTAAATATTATTATTAACCGTAACTATTAATAACATATCTCAGACTGTTTAATTTTATAATATAACTAGCTTTTCCTTTGCGGCTTCATCCGCGTGAAATTATAAAAAAAATATTTCATGGTTTACTTACATTTGTCAAATTATCAATTGCAAATGTCAAAATGACATGACATGATGACAAACCATGGCAACCTTGCTTCCTTGATGTTGGCAGCAACTTATGGTCTCTTTCCCACATTAGGGTTTTTATCTAAAATGTTTACCCCCTAAGTTTAATGGCGTGAAAATATATAGCCTAAAGCGTGACGTAAATGTAGGGCTTTTTAATAAAAAAAGAATTATTCAAAAATATGTTGTGATTGCTGACATCTTAGGCAACAAAGAAGTGTGTGTTTACGCTTTATTATATTAGTATAGATATAGATAATAATAATAGATTTTAATTAGTCACATAAAATCTTAAACAAAAATTTGTTAAATGTTAAAATGCCGAGAAAACTTGAGTGTTTACTTTAAGATGTGATAAATAGTTGCTTATCGTTCGCGCGCTATTCGCACGAGCGAGGGAGCATTTCATTCGACAGCACAGTATTGTAACATGCGCACGAGCGTAGTCGCGCGCGCTGTAGAAAAACGCGAAAACAAAAAACCGGACAATCGTGACTCGAAAATCAAGCATCCAAAAGGCAGACGATAATGTGAACAACAAATATAACGTAATTGAGATGAAGAATCGTGAATCTAACAGATAAACGAAAAGTGTGCTTAAAATCATAGATGTCAAAAGTGAACCACAATTAAAGGATACTTGAAATGGTAATTGTCTCTTTAATAACTTTAAATTAAGATAATGTGAAGTTTAGTTTATTTGTCCCTTAACGTAATAATGTATTTATAGACTAAAACGTTATCAGTGCCAGTCAATGGACAATTGTATTCGTGACCATGAGTTTGTTATGACTATTTATTTAAAACTGTCAAAGGAATTGTGAAAAATATACGTATGTTTGAAATTAATTGCAATAGTTTTTACCAAGTAATAATATGGTATTCAACTAACCGAGCCAAAACCTGTTTCGCGAAATTCCAAATCCTCTAGTAGATTTCACATACGAGTTACATCGTTATAAAATGTTCACTTAATATTTTCTGGTTTTATAGCAAAAAAAGTAAATAAATCGTCTCTTAATATTCACATTCGAATGTTTAAACATTTGAAATTAGATTTCTTATTCGTAAACTGGCCAGTGTCTAAAAAAAATTAAAAGATGTTTTGATTTCTTGTTGTTCCTCGAAACCGGCCAGTGTTAAAGAAAAAAGAAAAGAGGTTTTATTGTTGTTTATTTTTAAAATCGGCCAGTTATTAAAGAAGTTTACTTTCCGTTCCAGAACATTGATTGCGGGCAACGTTAACACAAATGTGGACGTATTCGAGCGTGGACATACCCGGTGCAAGAATCACTAGAGCGGACAGATTCAGGATTTACGTGTCCGAATGTGTCGTGTGCTTTTGCATACTATTTTTTATAATCTGTGTCGGTTTGCTGCTCTATCTCTTCTTCCATCTATACAGCACGGTGACAACAGCTGGAAAACTCGTTGAGAATTTAGTTGAGAGCTAACAAAGTGTTGTGTCAGTGTCAACAATGGTCACATGACAATCAAAACATCTTCAAACGATACCAAACGATTTGACGTTCTTTGTTATGGCAATAATGTGATTGAAACCAAAACTGTTGTACCAAATGTTAAATTATTGAAATCTTATAATGTCAACTAGAGATTTGTTTTTTTTGGCGTCTATTTCTACTACAGATAATGATTTATTAGTAGAAATTGACGCTATATTAGGTAAGAATACTTCGGTATGTGTGAAGGGTGCAAATTTATCATTTTTAAATTATATTAGGACGAGCAGTGTAAATTGGTTACCACGTTTTCCAATTTTCATCAGTACAATGTCAAGTAAATAGCTCAACCAATCAGCCCCCCAAGATAATGTGACTTTCGATTAGCGATATCACTATTAGAATAGACGTCGTCGTCAGTTCAATAAATTTTTGACTTTTCGATGATTAGTCTATGCGACTAATGAGTCTTACTACTATTATATTTGATTGTCCTTTTACTGTTTACTTAAAAGTAATATTATATTACGTATTACTTGTACTATATTCCCTCAATATATTGTTGATAAAATGTTTTATTGCACTATAAACTATTATCAGTATATTTTATGGTGCAGAGTGAATTAGTTACTTCTAAGCATATAGTCAAGGTTAAATTTATGTCCGTCCTCAATATTGTTTTACTGATTACATCGTTTTGTATAATAATATTGTTATTTTATAACTATATGAAACTGTGTATTTAAAAACTACTCTACATTGTTGCATAATTCAAATGCATATAATATTATGTGAGCATTCGTCTTTGATAAATAGAGAAAACTGGGCCACGGCTGTGTCAATTTGCAGTCTCAAGTCCTGCTTTTTGTAGAATGGCTAAGGATGTCTTACTCTTTAGATGAAGCGAGTGCACTGAAATAAAAAATGGAAACTACTTTCGAACCCAATAAATAAATCATGGATTTTTTGAACTATTTATAAACCAATTTGATTCAAAATCCATTTACTTATCGTATTCATAAAACCTCTTACATCGTTTAAATGACTATTATGAATAAAAATTAATGATCTTAAGAGCGTGCGCACACCTTTGACTAAACAATCGCACAACTATTGTTCGATTGTCGATTGTTTCGCAGACAATTCAACTGCTACTAAATATCGAGTAGTGCGCACACTCGCGTTGATTCCTATGAGCTTACATGCTCAAAGCGAGACTAAACAGTTATGCGACAGTTTAGTATCAAGTGTGCGCACGCGCTAAGGTTCGACTATTGGGTTCGAACGTACATTATAAAGACTGTAACTGTATTTTCAACTGTCGGTGACTTTGTATTGTTACTTATCATGTATATTGTTGAATCTAATAAGAATTAAATTAATCAACTATGTTTGCGTCAATTTTTTTAACAATAGCCGATTTTTTTTTTATTATTTAATTTATATAGACTAACTGAAGAACTAACAAAAGTAGTATTTTCAATTAATATCGATAGCAAGAATTATTATTTTTTATTATCTTGCATTAAAAATCATCTCGGTCACAACGTATTTAGTATAATGAAATATTTGACCAAAGTATTAAGTATGTCCTTGAGACTGCTCGCAAAAAAATCCTGCTTACGACATGTGTTTAGCACATCATTTTAAATATGTTACATAATCGTGTATTTGTGGATCTTCTCATTCATCATGTCATATAAATAATGAATTTTCATGTTACGTAACGTGACGTAGTTATTTAAATCATTATGTTGAATGTTACCGTGTCCTACCGACATTTGTATTGTCTGATATGTTAAAAAAACTCACTGTATTGAGAAAAAATATAATACATTCTTGAGTATATTTGAAAGTGATGGAATAAATAAGTTAAGAAGTTTAAAGCGTGTCATAGCCAGAATTTTCATATCTATACTTAATATAATAAAGCGTAAACGCACACTTCTTTGTTGCCTAAGATGTCAGCAGTTACAGCATATTTTTGAATTATTTATTTTTTTAATAAAAAGCCCTACACTTACGTCACGCTTTAGGCTATATATTTTCACGCTATTAAACTTGG
>LD688935.1:3864947-3875643 GCA_003118335.3 Papilio memnon
TAAGATGTTAAAGCAGGCTCTACCACTGTTATATTATTATTATAAATATGAAAGTTTAGATGGATGGATGTTTGTTAGAGTTTACGCCGAAAAAACTTATCTTGATGAAATTGTACATAGATTTAGAAAATCTGGAAGAACACATAGGCTTCTAATTAAGTGGCGGCCTAAAGCTAGTATTATCATATTTTCATTTGCTCAAAATATTTGAATCTTTATTCATCCATTCAATTAAAATATATTTAAACAATTATCTCACTAATATCACAGATTTACGTAAATAAACATGGCTGAACAATCACTGATTTACCATTTTAATAATGAACATATGATTGATTGAAATAAATTAATTTATTATCAAATACAGCATTGGAATATAAAGCGATATTTTAAGTAGGTAAAGTCACTCAGAATTTATTATATTACTAGCTGTTCCTGTGCGGCTTCATCCGCGTGGAATTATAAAAACTTTATTTTATTGTTTTCATTTGTCAAATTATCAATTGCAAATGTCAAAATTACATGACATGATGACTAACTATGGCAATCTTGCTTCCTTGATGTTGGCAGCAACTTATGGTCTCTTTCCCACATTAGGGTTTTTATCTAAAACATTTACCCCCTAAGTTTAATGGCGTGAAAATATATAGCCTAAAGCGTGGCGTAGGGCTTTTATTAAAAAAGAATTATTCCAAAAGTGTGTGTTTACGCTTTATTATATTAGTATAGATTTATTTGCTGATTAATAAGGAATCGATAATTTGATCTCATATAGACTTTATCCAATCTTGGAACTGAAGTAATCCATGTATTACTAAAATGTATTACCTCCGTTTACCAATAAATAGTAACATTACATGCATTTTCATCAGTACGTGGAACTCGTAGGTTTAATGAACACGAAACATTTTCATCCGTATCCAATATTTACCTACCAACATTATTGGGATTTCAAATGGATTTAAAATGTACACTATTTTGATCAAAGGTAAAACAGCTGTATAAACTGAATGAATAAAAAATATCCTTTTTAAACCAGGCGTAGTATCATGAAATAATTATAAAATTTCGTTTTGTAATGAATAATGATTTGCTATCTCCCGCGACATCGTTGGCGTGGAATTAAAGAAAAAGATTGTTCTTTTCTTAAGACCTAATCTATGTATTTATTCGACATTTATTTTTAACTAGCTATTCCCTTGCGGCTTCATCCACGTGAAATTATAAAAACTTTATTTTATTATTTACATTTATCAAATTCTCAATTGCAAATGTCAAAATATCAATTACCTTACTATGGTAATCTTGCTTTCTTGATGCTGGCAGCAACTTATGGTCTCATTCCCACATTAGGGTTTTTAACCAAAATACTTACCCCCTAAGTTTAATGGCGTAAAAATATATAGCCTAAAGCATGACGCAAGTGTAGGGTTTTATATTAAAAAAGGTATTATTCAAAAATATGTTGTAATTGCTGACATCTTAGGCAACAAAGTGTGTGTTTACGCTTTATTATATTAGTATAGATTAATTCAACCGTTCTGTATTACGTGATAATAAATATCCATCCATACCAAATGCATTTATAATATTAGTAAGATCTCTTAACATCAATCACTACAAAAATCAGTGATACAAAATTCGATACAAGATCTACTTAAAATACAATTACGATGTTAAGACAAAGTTACGATAACATTTACACTTATGCACAATGTAGTTGCAGATGTTTGCGAAACATGTATTATACTTAAATATTACTACGTATAGCTTCGTTAAAACATTATATCATACTTCACACTTGATAAATATTATAAATACGAAAGTTTGGATGGATGGATGTATGTTACTATCTTCAAAACGGCTTAACAGACCTCGATGAATGGCACAGATGTAGAAAATAGTCTAGAAAGACACAGACTACTTTTAAGTTTTTTTTTAAATTACACGTAGACGCAATCGCGGGTTAAAGCTAGTTAGCTAAAATATATATTTTAAACAAACAGAGTGTTAATTTGCTACATCAATTTATCCTCATGAATTGAGAAATTATGGTAACTATCGGATATTTAAAACCTTAATTTGAGGCCGTTATTAAAACAATTATCATATGATTGCCTCATCTGACTTAGAAAAAACCCAAAACCTTTTTTTAAATCGGAACTTTATTGAAAACATGATAATATATTTATCAAGAAAAAATTTTTCCTCAAAAATTTAAATGATACCTCGTGCACCTTTATCCTTAAACGCATGACGATCACATCATCAAAAAAATAATAAGCGTTAGTTCTCACTGCGGAAAAGTAGAAAAGTTGTCATAGCATATGTGAGAGGCTACTTACTAGGGATAGAGTTTTTCAAATACGATCACGAATCTACATAAAAGGATAGGTCATAAACTTGAAAAATTCGGCCTTTGCTTCGTTCCAACTTAAACGCGCCAGTTGATGATAGTTAATTCAATTCCAATTTTTAGTTCCAATCCTTACCACCAGCAACCATCAGCGCTGAAATCAAATAGACACATACCGCCTTATACCCTAACCATCTATAGATAATACTGACAATGATTGTTTGAATCAATGTACTGAATCGTCAGTGAAATCCTACTGCAATTGCGCGATATAACTGGACATAACATTTCAGCCTCGGTTTTTATTGATCGCACTATCCGAGTCATGGCCGCGTCCCAGCCACTGCTGCCATTACACCTATCTCATTAACTAGGACTGCACAAATTATCCTATCGGTATGCACGTTTTGTTATTTCAACTTTATGAACCACCATTGTCTTAATTTTAACATTTAATCTTTCACACAATCAAACCATAATTTCTTCAGTCTTGCTCTATCCTTGTAATTGTAACCATAAATATATTATAGACACCCTACAGATGGTGTGTTTGATACGAAATAAAAAAAACTTAGTCTATGTGTTCTTCCAGACTATGTTCTACATCTGTGCCTAATTTAATCGAGATCCGTTCATCAGTTTAGGCTACAAACTCTAACAAACATCTATCCAAGTTATAAAAATAGACACTCAATCGATTCCGCTATCAACTTTCCGAAGGTTTTTAACGCCATGATAATTACGCGTGGGGCGTAAAGGCCTTTATTGAGACTAGAACGTGGAAAATTCTTGAAGTATCATTAAGTTAGAATAACTTAACTAAAGTTGATACTAATATTTCTTGTATATTTTTCCTCCTGTTGAGAAAACATTTACCAACTAAGAGACACGATATCTGATAGTTGTTAATTATTTGTAAAAAAACGAATAAAAGAGATCAAATTTAACAATACTTGAATGTTTGAACTAAAATAATTGTGTAACTACAAAAACGTTGGTTTGTAATAAAAAATATCATTATTATAATCTACATAGACATTTATTTAGTCTGTCGACCGTGAAATAAGAACAAGTTAGCATTCATTGTTAAGGAAAATCTATTTCAAAATTATATCATTACGTTGCATTTTAAATTATACATACATATCTACAAATGCGTCAACATCACATGAATACAAAATACATTTGCTGCGCGTTTTCAATGCGGTAAATCCTGTATCAAACACATTGTTTGTCTCAGTTATTTCCATAGAGAATGAGCGAGATGAATGAGAGACAGTTTTGAATTTTTTGACAGTTGAACGTGTAGAATTTAGAGGCGGTTGTATTCATAACCACCTACACTTTTTTATGCTATATATTTTATTTTGAAACAGTACTATGAAAGTTGTTGTTTAAAATTAATTATTTGCGAATTCATTACAATTCACTAGCACGAGCTACAATAGACCTGTATTAAAACACTGAACAACACTTTACCAAGTAAAACAGTTTAAATTATTAAAAAAATAATAAACGAAAGAAGTGGTGACAATTTATCAATTACATTGGAGTAAGATTCAAATTATAATAAAATACGAAATTAATAAAAAGTGCAAAACTTTATAATCTCTATTCTCTATTAAAGCTCGATCCATCGCAGCAATTTCTAATCACCTGCAATCTTAAAGGGATTTAACTCACGAACAATCTGTAATTAAAATAGGAGATGCAATAAAGATCGCGTCGCTTCAATTCTCCTGCATTAGACGCGGACCAACTCTGAAGAGATTTCCCAACTGTCATAACTTTAATTGCCAACATATCAGATTGAAAGATTAATATCTGTAGAATGAGGTATGCAAATATTTAAAATTATTAATAGAATTATTATTAATTATTAATTTAATAAATAAAACATACGATTTATGATAATGTCAACTGTCACATTTAGATTAAAAAAGCAAGCTGTCAATATGACGTTTCATCAAAATGGCGGTTGGCAGGTATAAAAGCTATAGGCTGTTACTTGTAGGGTTTTTTATGTGTTTTTGGTTGGATAGATGGAAAGTAATTCGTATGATATGTGTCTGACAGATACATATGTAGGTCAGGCAGAAAGCAGGATAAGATGCATCGATCTGCGGCCGCCGCGAGGGAATCTACGTCTCGTCCCGCCAGCCGCCAGCCCGACACGCGGCCATCTTGCTTTCCTACATCGATTCATCTTGTTGATATCTTGTATATGCAAGTTTATACGTTAAATGAACAGAAGGTAATAAAGTAAACAAAAATTATAATATTTTTGTACTTTGTCAGTTGATTTTTTTATGTTTAAAAACTTACATCTTTGAAAAAAAATTAAAAACGTAGAGTTCTAAATGTATCAAATTATGAATTTACGATGTTATAAAAACGTACTTTCATATTAAACGGTATTTTTCGATCGACTTATGCGATCGACAGTTCATTACGTGGGGCAATGGCTTGGCTAATTGCAACGTGTAAATCGTGCGCCAAATATTGCATATCGAGTACGGACCGGCTTGACAACACTCCGCGGGGACTGCAAATGAACCTCGATTTAAACACTTTGGGATTTACCATAAAAACTTTGACAGTATTTTAAAACCATGTTAGTTTAAACATACAACCTTTTTCAACCGTAACTAGCGCTAAAATACATGTTTATTGAAATATAATTATGTACAAAACATTGGTACATAACATTTACCATATACCGAAAGCAGTTATATGGTGAAACATTTATCCATAATAATGACGATATTATAAATCAGCGATGGTCGAAATTAAAACATGTGCTTAACTAAACATTGTCTAACTATATTTTTGAGGTAACACAATATGTCACGTAACAGAAAATTATCTCATATCTGAGAGTTTTCATTGTCAAAATACATATATCAAAACACATTGCTATGACTATGCCTCTCACTGTGTTTAAAGCAAAAAAATATTTTAACACTAGTCTTAAAGCAGATCTGCAGAATTTCAGGGTAAGCCCACTAAAACAGTATTACTTCCACCACGTAGTTATGGCTTAAAGTAAATAGCCTTAGTTGGCTATTAGAAAAGGTCATCTTTTGAGCGCAAGCAGCAGCATCTAGTATACCCGCTGAAATATTAACCATCGGTCGTAAAAAAAAACTTAATTTATTATTCTGTCCACTCTATTGTGTTATAGCTCTATACATATCGGAAAAGTACAAAGGAAATACGTCAGTTTATATCGCAACAGATAGCAATCAGTGGCAGTTAACGACTAACTGCCATAGAATTACTGACTATTCAACACGTGATGTTAAAATTTTCCTTGAGCCGAAAAATATCCGTGTACATTTTGCCTATGAGAGATAAATCGTTAACACGACGCAGATTTGAATTATTTATTTCTAATAACACAAGATAAAAGAGTACAGGTTATTATAATTACTATATTATACAATTATTTTTATGTCAATCTATTTAAAATTAGATAAAAATGTATAGATACGTAGCATTATATTATTAGGTTTAAAAATATTAAGTTTAACACTTTAATGATCAGTTATTGTTTTGTTTTCTTGTTCCAAATTTGAACCACACGACTAGACCAATAACAATACTATTAGGGATGCCTACAGCTATTATTTTATAGGTACAAAAATACTCTTACGTTATGCGTCACAGTAGCACTTCTATTCCTACATTTAAAAATAAACGTATTAATTGGTTAATTGCAAACTTCAGTATTCCGACATTGTCCCTTTTCCATTCCACTTACGGGGTTTCGTTACTCAACATTGTAACCGAAAAAGTCGCCGACATTGAACAAGTTAAGGGAGACTTAAACTTCACGAGGGTTTAATTAAATACCGAATTAGCGTACGAATTATGTTTAAAAATAACCACTAAGTACTTTTGATGCTTTGAAATGCATCAATGTTATAGTAAGGGTCAGGACAGGCAGAGAGCAGACTTTTAATCGCAAATAAAAATGTGTTTGATTGAACATGGTTTAAATTTTCTTTGCACTTCTTTTATCAGGAGAAAACGTTATTACGTGACAATTAAAATTAAACCATATTTCAATCCGTTATAGCTCAATTTTATTTGTGATAATCTGCTCCGGTCCGTGAACGGACCCAAGTCTCCACTGTCGTAGTTATGAAATTTTACCTTCCCATTGATTATCTTGAAAATAACAGAGATAGCAATAGTGTCTATAGAGCTGAAGTATGTGTTGCTAACAATAAACAATACAAGTGCTACGAAAGTTGAATTAATGGTTACGGTAAATATAATTATACAATCAAGAATGGATATTTACGATTACCTATCTTAAACACGACTTAACAGATTACTATGAAAATCATAGACATAGAACATCGTCTGGAAGAACACATAGACATCTTTTTAAGTTTTTTAATTCCGCGCTAACAAAGTCATAGGAAAAACTAGTTCAGAACTAGGTGAAAACGGACGCACTATAATTATTTTTAATTGCCAAAGAACATGTGTACATCTGGTGTTTCCCAGGAAGCGGTGTAAAGTATGCACCTCACAGCGTGTTCCAAGAAATGCAGGTAGCGTTACATTTTCAATGAAATAACACCGTCGTGCTACTCAATTACGTCCTTCGACGAACATCACAAAAGTGTCAATTATACAGGTGTCATTGACATAAAATATAACAGTAAAAATATATTTTCAAGTATCATAAGCTTATTGTTTTCTGACTGTACGTATTTATGGGCTACTATAACACAAAGTGGAGTTTTTATAGAATACTAGCCTTCGCCCGCGACTCCGTCCGCGTGGAATTAAAAAAAACAAAAGTGAGTAGCCTATATGTTCTTCCAGACTATCCTCTACGTCTATGCCAAATATCATCAAGATCCGTTCAGCCGTTTAGGCTACAAACTCTAACAAACATCCATCCATCCATCTAAACTTTCGCATTTATAATATTAGTAAGATATTAGTAAGATTTACCTCATACATGTTGTAAAAGTTGACCAGAAAATTGTAAATGGGCAACAAACTTCCTAGTATTCACTTTCATTCATAAAATATTACAAATCTAGTCAAAGTGGTTATCGTTATCGAGAATTGTTTGTAAAATAATTTACAATATGAGGTTATAATCAAATAAATGAAAATAAAAGAACATTTCTTTATGTTACATCGAATAAAATCTTACTTCTTACTTATTAATGTTATAAATACGAAAGTTTTGATAGATGAATGTTTGTTAGAAGGTATTTCTAGAACGGCTATACGGATCGAGATGACATTTGACAGAAATGTAGAATAATTAGGAACAACACATAGAATACCTACTAAGTTGTTTTTAATTCTGCGTGGACTGAGCCGCGGGCAAAAGCTAATAGAAAATAAGTAGTAAGAAATAATTTCAAGTAAGTCATAATATAAAAGTATGACAAACATGTTTAAAAAACAAAATATTTCTAAAACATAAGATGGGTGACCTATACAATTTTATTTGTTACGAGCTGTCGCCCGCAAACTTCGTTAGCTTGGATTTTTTTAAAATGGTCGTCTATAACAATCCCGCGTGCATTTACTTTTTACCAGCAACCTTCCAGTCAAAGTCCTGTCCAAATCTGTCCACCCGTTCAAAGATAGGGGTCGGATCTGATCGCCATTTTGACAGCGCGGAATTAAACAAAAAGTAGCCTATAATATGGCCATGTATGTCAGCTACGCTTCAGTGAAAGTCCGGTCGAAATCGGCCCAGTGGTTTCGGAGATTACCCGGGACAACCGCAGCTTGCGGACAGACAGACAGACAAAAAATTTCAAGTGCGATTTTCGTTATCAGCAACGCAAATACACCATCTTCCGGAAATCTGGAATTTTTCCTTTGATATTACAAACAGACACTCCAATTTTATTATATGTACAGATTTCATTGAATGTTTACGAGATAATCCTACTACTCCCACATTATTAATATCATAAATGATGTCATACTTTAATATTAAAATTATCCCAGAGGAATATCTCGTAAAATCAGGAAGTCCGTTGCATTTTGTCTGCAAAGCTATTTTTATAACCGTCCAGTCTATATGCGTTTAGTTTCAATTGAACTAGACCGGACTTAAATATTATTCGCCATTACTCGGTTAGGCTAGCGGATTATAATTATCGATTTTACTTTATAATGGAATATTAAATGGAATGAATAATTTTATATATTTGTTTTAATACTGATAGATATAAACCAGGAACCGATTTTACTACGGAAATAAATATTTTGTCAATTCTTCTTACATCATACTAATATTATAAATGTGAAAGTTTAGATGGATGGATGGATGTTTGTTACAGTTTGTAGCCTAAACGGCTGAACGGATTTCGATTAAATTTGGTATAGATGTAGAGGATAGTCTGCAAGAACACATAGGCTACTCACTTTTGTTTTTTATAATTTAACGCGGACGGAGTCGCGGGCGAAAGCTAGTAAAATATAAATGTATCGATACATTTTTGAAGATTTAAACTATTTTTCAACAAAAATGTTTCATACAAAACGAAGATGTAATGATAAAATTCTATTCTAATACCTGTGTTAATACATTTACAAAAACATATGTTTATCTCTTTCTTAAGAAATCGGGAGAGATGACGATATATATATAATTTCGACAGTTGAATCCCATAGTTACATTTAGCGGCTGTGAGAATTACTGTTACCAACTATATCCTTACATAATACGAGTGACTGAAGTCACACTTGACTTTTTTATTGGATAATAGAGGACGATAATCATTGAGCAGTTAAAGTGGTATAGAGCACATCTTTACCGCTTGCCGTACGTGTATTGAACTCTTGTTAACTATTTAAGATGTAAAGAAAATGAATAGAGTACGTATAAGATCACATTTAAGGTAACCATATTCAATGGAATTGACTAACGCAATGAAAATGCAATTCAATAAAACAGATTTGAGCCCTTTCTTTATTGCTATCAATAAATATTTCTTAAAAAAATATCAATCATAACTTGTTTAAGCATCTCCATTTTATGTAAAAATAGAAAACTAACGTACATTTTCCCATTCCAGGTGTACGTCACTCTTGCAGTGTTCGTGTCCGCCGCTGTGGCGCTAGTATCGAGTAGTGTTGTCCAGGCACCGGGAAATGGCAACTTCGAGCTGCTCATCTTACACAACAATGACATGCACGCCCGCTTCGAGCAGACGTCTCAGCTCAGTGGCGCTTGTACCACCGCTGATAGAGAGGCGGGCAAATGCTATGGCGGGTTCCCGAGAGTAGCCCACGTGTAAGTTAACCCTTTGAATGTCAGAGTTATAAAATTATGCGCGGTTTACACTTGGCCAGTACAATTGGTTAATAGCGATCAATAACTAAACAGTCTGGCACAGTATGATATCTAACTGGCGCCAGTGAGTCTATACAATCTTTGACTGGCTGTCGCAACTGTACAATTGTACTGGTCAAGTGTGAACCGAGCATAAAGCGCAAATTGAGAGATAAATCTATAGTAAGTGGACTGCGTCAATCATCTGTAGACTGATTACTTGGTGATTGCGGTGTGTTGTCAATACAGTTTAGTTAATGTATTTCCAGTTGAATTAAATGTCCAAAATTGCTAAAACATTGATACAGATACAGAGAATGATAAATTTCTGAGTAATAAAAATTAATAAATTAAAAAACATCTAAATAATTCAATTGTTTTTCCACATAAAAATTATTTACTCATCCTAAATTCGGTTTGCAGTGTACACAGCGGTACTGCAAACAAAGCCCACTTTATTGCAAATTGGAACAACGGACACCGATCAACTTACAATTTAACCGCGGAATATTACGCCATTTTGTTTTTGTTCTAGTACTATGTGCACAATATACAAACAAAAGGTCTACAAAATAGTTGTATAGAAAAAAAACTATGTCTATATTTATCTCAGTAAAATAAAACTCCAAAATAAATTTGAAATAAACAACCGTAAAAGAAGTAAACAACGACACTATTCTGCCTACACATTCATTTATCCATTTCTAAACACAACATTTCTATTAGAAATCCTACCATTTCTACCAGGTTCCCTTATACTAAAGCCAATTTATTTAGATCTCTCCTACCAAATTTTATTAGACTAAAAAAGGTAGGGTAAATAGCCGAACTCAACAGTAGCTACTTTCTCCATTCCCTTTTTAATCCACACAATCCACTCCTGACTCCAACCCCGATCCAATTTATCCCAACCCTAATTATCAGCCGACACGAATTCCCTCTCACCAGAAGGGAATCAAATCAATCAATCAATGGGGATAGTGAAAATTATTTTCAAGACGCAAAATAATAAA
>LD688935.1:3876506-3887362 GCA_003118335.3 Papilio memnon
AAGACTAATTCAATTGAAAGGAAATTAATTCTTAATTTTCTTTTACTCAATTCCAGGGTAAAAGAGGCAAGAAAAGCGGCCGCGTCGGGCGAAGGTCCACCGGTTCTGTACCTTAATGCAGGCGACACGTACACTGGTACCGCCTGGTTCACCATCTACAAGTGGAAAGTCGCCGCTGAATTCCTCAACGCATTACAGCCTGACGCTGTTGTAAGTACTCTATATTAAAAGCTATCAGTTCGTATGGCGTGTCTACCTCCCTTTTGTCATGTATTACAATATACAAACTTTATGATGGCTTGTCTGACCACACTTATATTACAAGCCGCTATAAAGTTTGGGTTGCGTTATACAACTCGTGCAAAATAACATGAGACTCTATTATGGTCGTTAGTCCCTTTTAAATGTCGTCATCGAACTCACGTACATGTTATAGTGCACGATTATAATGTAATAGTTATTTTTGTTGTGTTGTTACTCTTTTTTATATATATTTTGATCATTTAAATTACCATGTGTTACACCAAGATCTGTATCTATATACTAGTAGTTATTTTCATTTAAAGGCGTAGTCGATTATCACCAGTCTTGGCTAGTATGAATTGGAGTCCATAGGCAATATTATAAAACAAAGGAAGGGTGGTTTTGATTATATTAGTAAATGACAATCCTGTTATTTCAATTCATATTTTGTTTTTGTCCGTTCATTTGTTCAGTTATGTTACGCATTATTTGTTTGTGCAAGTTACTGTTGTTTTTAAATTGACAAGGTATGTTTTATGTGACATTTAAACTGATAAATTCTTCCATTGTTAACTGATAAACGGAGATGTCAAATTACTCTATTACATTGGCTTCAGCTGAAAACTGTAATCACCTTGTTCGCCTTTTACATTTATATATTTTTAAAAATAACTGTAATATGTTATTTAATGTAGTGCCAAGAAAAAACGTTATATTGATCATTGTACGTTTATCTAAACATTAATTGGGCTTGTTAATTAGTCATAATCACCAGCTCACTATACGTCCCCACCGAGGGGCTCGGAGCCTACCCTAAAGTTAGGGTGACTAGGCCATAGTCAACCACGCTGGCCAAGTGCGGGTTGGTTGACTTCACACATATCTTTGAATTTCTTCGCCGATATGTGCAGGTTGCATCACGATGTTTTCCTTCACCGTAAGAACGTCGGGTAAATTATGTACATATGAAAATTCGAAAAATCGAAAAATCACATTGGTACATGGCGGCGGGATTAGAACCCAAGACCTGTAGATTACAAGTCAAGTGCTTAAACCACTGAGCCACCGACGCTCTCAATTTAATATAATTATAAACCACAACATATTTATGCTCTATTTTAGACAAAAAACATATAAAATGACCTATTTCAGATATTTTTATGTCGGATTCGTATTGAATTCCGCTTTGAGTCTTTTAAAAAGACACAAATACACAAAATTATCAGTTAAAATTTAATATTCCACCTGTAAAGTCCGTGCGTAAACAAAAGGTCGAATGTCAGTTTGAATAAATAGTGCCGGCGGGCAGTGGCCGAATGCAGCCTGATTTTCATTGCTGGAAAATTTTCTAGCGTTGACAGCTTTGTGGCGTCGCGCTATCTATGTATATACGTTTAACATTACATACGCCAGCATACATACGGCTTATGTACCGACGGAAAATCAATACTTGACAACTTGTTGCCTCGCGTTTGCTTATATAACATGATACGAAATAAACTCGAAACAAAGCGACGCAGTTCTCTTTTATGTCGAATTCATTTCAATCATTTTGATCTGATAACTGAATTATTAAATACTAAGGTTAGTCTCGCGTTCCAGTTTCGATGCCCATTTACAAAACTTAGTACTTAAATCGAGTTCTAGATTAAGTTTCACTTTAAAGCTCAGTGGATAGTCGTCAACTTACATTGTGAAGTTCGAATCACAAAGTTCCCTCCATTTCCTTGCACATTTGGGAGATAATAGAACGTAGAAATGTAGCGATTACTTTATGTATTAACTTAGAGTCCTCGAGAATGTTTGTCGCACGAATGGGTCAGCGCAATAGTAATATATCTTTTGAATTATTTGTCCCAAATGAACGTCAAAGTTTATCATTTTTAGTACAAGGAATGATAAAATTATTTTATTTGATAAGAATTGGTTAACGTTATTTTGCAATGTTTTAAATTACATTAAAAAAAATCAATTATTTCAATAAAATTCTAATCCTTGCTGATTTGATAATGCGCTTTAATAATATAATTCTTATCAATTAGTGTCATTTTTTATCACAATATAGTAAATGTAGTGTTACAAAATGCTAGAGCGGGCATCACATGATGCACGTAAGTATACTTGATTGATGAAATGGTATTGTCACCAACAGCCATTAACTACACCCATTGATATCAGACCCGTAAAATAATTGCCACTTCCTCGTATCAAACAGAACAAAAATGATATGAAGTTGCTTCATTATTCTATGGTATTTAAAGCTAAGTTATTTTATTTATCGTATATCAAAGAGATACAGAAAATATATGGTGGAAGCATAGTTGACACTTGACACATTTTGCACATAATCTCACTAGCGCTGCCTGGTGTCCGATAGTCAAAATCACAAACAAACAATTCAAACACTGAGAAGAGTCTCCGCGTGTCAAAGACATTGAGATATTACCGTACAAATAGGTTACCGGTTTAAAAATGTTGTTCCCTATGTCTACTCTATATATTTCTTGAATGTCACTGTCGTATATAGATGTAATTTAAAAACTAACTTTCACGTCTTACTTTCGAATTCCTAAATATCTACAAATTCAATCTCGAATGTGATGTTCAATTAAATAACTTTAAAGTTATCTCCGAGCAGTCTGGACTAGAAATGTTATTACAAATACTATCTGGTTGAAAGACATCTGAGGTCATTTGGTCATGGTCAAGAATTTTGGGGCCACGGTTTCTAGATTAAGGTTTAGTCAAGTCCGTTATAATACACATTTAGTATGTTTCAAACATGAACCACAACGTATATACTAAACTCCAATCCTAATGGTAAAGAATGTGAAATATTTTATTATTGATCTATACTAATATTACGAAGAGGAAAGATTTGTATTTTTGTATGTATTGAAATAACTCAAAAACTACTGGACCGATTTCAATCATTTTTGCACCATTAACAAGGTACGTTATCGCTGAGTAATATGGACTATATTTTTAAATGTCACGTGGACGAAGATGCGAGCAACAATTAGTTAATTATTTTTTAATTAACGTCAAGATATTGAAGGAACGTTATATTCAATAATACGCGAAAAAAAGTCTATTCCTAGGGGCTTAGCTGTGCCCCCGGTATACGCTGCTACGGGTAACTTTGTTAGCAACTATCAATGTTGTAAAATACGAGTATAATCCTACTGAGAGTTAATATAATGAACAGCACAATCGATAACGTTATCGTATCGGAGATTTGAAACTAATCGCCTATCGTAAATACGTAAGTTTATCCTTATTTAGTTTTATCTTGTAACTAACATTTTAATAAAATAAACACTAACATCGTGCTGTAAACTAACTTAGGGCCTGTCCCACCACTGGCTGATAGAGGCTCAGATAGCTTAAAATGACGTCACTGTCAGATAAGGGAACAAAATCCGATATCTCCATCACATACTATATTTTACACGTTGGATTGTTATCAGACAATTTACAATTTGGTGGGACAGGCCCATTTTCTTATAGTTATTTAAGCATTAAAATGAAAAAATCTAAGTCTGATATAGAACACACGTAAAACATTTTTTGAATACACTTTTAAAAGGTTATTATGCAATTTGGTATTTTAAAAAAAATCAAGCTGCGGTGGAGGATCAGTGTATTTCGTTGTTACAAATGCTTTGTTTGTGTTTTTGATGTGGTATGTAATATTGTTCTTGTCATCTTTTATATTACATTTGTTTACATATTTACTAAGATATAATGTAATTAATTTAAAAATATACTTTTACATGTTTCTTTAATTATTCTATGATAATTATTACTTAAAGCCTTACTAAACAAAACAGCTTAGTCCAAACAATGTCCAAATAAAATAATGTTAACTAATAAAAATTAACTGTTTTTCAGTCACTTGGAGGCAATGATTTTGAAAAAGATTCCATCGAATTATCACCACTAATCAAAAGTATAAGCACTCCTATACTGGCCACTAACATAATTTTAAATACTGAAGAAAAAGATAAACTACAAAAGTCCATTATATTTGATGTAAAAGGACATAAAGTAGGAATTGTTGGTTTTGTTACACCGGAATTGAGTATCCTTGATAGTACTGGCGCTGTGGAATACATAGAGGAAGTTATAGCTCTAAAGGAAGAAGTTAACAAATTAAAAGAACAAAATATCTCGATAATCATAGCATTAGGACATGCAAATATAGATAAAGTTACTGAAATCGCAGCTGAAGTCGATGGTATTGATTTAATTATTAACGGGCATAAAAATATTTACGGATCAAACGGCAACACAAAGAATACACCAGATGAAATCTATAATGAAATATCTGTAATACAACGATCAGGTAAAAAAGTACCGATCGTCCAATCCTTTGCGTATAACCAAAATCTAGGTAAAGTTACAACCAAATTTAACAACGGTGAAATATTAGATCACCAAACTGAACAGATTCCATTAGATTTCTCCGTACCTCAAGATCCAAATGCTCTAAAAATAATGAAGACATATATGGCAGATATTGATTTACTAAGTCAAGAAGTAATAGGCAGTACTGCTGTAGTTCTAGATGGAGACACATGTAAATCGGAAGAATGTAATTTTGGCAACTTGATTACTGATTCTATGATGTATTACTATTCTATTAGACATCAAGGTAATCGTTGGACTGACGCACCGATTGCTATCATTCAGAGCAGTGCTATAACTACATCTATTGCACCACAGAACCGTCCAGCGGCTGTCACTAAGCGTGCTTTGCTGTCTGCTATACAATCAGAAGGTAACATAGTCGCTGTTACAATATCTGGAACTATATTGAAACAAGTACTGGAGCATTCGGTCGCCGACTATCGTTTAACTGATCCGTCCGGTCGCTTCCTTCAGTACTCCGGGATTCGAGTGACATATGATATGGCTAATGCGCCAGGTTCTAGAATAATCGATGCTGTTGTTAGATGTGGGGCGTGCTCTATACCCCAGTTTCAGGATATCAATGATTCGACGGAATACACAATACTGATGCCATTGTCTTTAGCAAATGGTGCAGAGGGATATTCAATGCTTGTTGCGCTTCCTCGAAGGTTTTTAGACTTTGACGAAGCGTTCGGTGCTGAAAGATATATTGCACAACGTAGTCCAGTGTATCCTGAAGTATCGGGTCGAATTGTGGTACATAATCCAGAAAAAGCTTCAAGTTCTGCTACAACGAGAGGCACTTCGATCACTCTTTTGGTTATTTTGTTAACTTATACTTTTGGATAAATATACGTGATAATATAAATAAATGTATTGAATTAATGAGTTTTTTTTCTTGAAGTGAGAAATAGAAATGTTGAATTTTATAATCCTGGATGTTTATTACGAATTGTAATAAAATATAATAATAAGAAAATATATTTAAGAACAAATAGTTCAGACTCGTGGCGCGAAAAGTGTTTTTAAATCCAAGTCTTTTTCAGTAAGTACACCAAAAAATGAAAATTAAAAATATTAAAAAAACTTCCAATGATGTTTTCATTATAGCATAGTATTGTGCCTTTATCAGTAATAATGACGTAATTTAACTTTTTAACTCGATTTTGTTTCCAATAAATGGTAGAGACCCACACCATGCTATAATGAAAAATTACTAACAATTATGAATGGAATGTGGCATGCATTTAAATGCCATTTTCCAGTTTATATGTTTTCAATTTACTAAGGACTATTAACTGGCTTACTTCCCTTCCAACTGCTTTATTTTAATTCTATAACAAAGTTAACACAGTCAGAACCTTTCAACAAAAAACAAATGCAGAAAAAAAGTGGAGTACTTTATCATTATATTAGGAAGTAGATATAGGTACTGCATTTGTTTTTATTTTCGTTAATTATTTTTTTTAAACAGTAAAACGGTATTTGATTTTAACTGTTTTATATTTATAACACATGTTTCTTTTCACGAACTTATAACTTCTGTGCTGGCTTCTGTGCTATTTTTTTATCTGTGCATCATTAACTATTTATAAATAAAAACCCATCATAAAAATGCACAAATTAAAAAAAATAACATTACTTACTCTGTGTGTGTCTGTGTCATTAATTTATTCTTTTTACTTAATAGTTATAAGATTTTTTTTATTGATTTCAGTCCCTTGGAAATCATGAATTTGACAACGGTATCTCCGGTTTGACGCCATTCATTGAAAACTTAACATGTCCAGTGCTCGCGGCAAATCTTATTCTGAACCGGGAACCTTCACTGCAAGCCCAAAAGAATTTGATGAAATCTATAACATTAGACATAAAAGGAAATAAAATAGGTATCATAGGCTACCTAACTCCCGACACGAAAATTCTAGCAACACGAAACAATGTAGACTATACCGATGAAGAAATAGCTATTAGCAATGAAATTGCTAAATTGAAAAAGCAAAATGTTAAAATTTTCATAGCTTTAGGACATTCGGGATATCTCAAAGATTTGGAAATAGCAAAAATAGAAGATGTTGATCTAGTTATTGGTGGACATACTAACACTTTTCTTTGGGATGGTAAAACAATTGATAGCGAAAAAGCAGACGGTCCATATCCTACGCTAGTTAAACAGGCTAGTGGAAAAATAGTTCCAGTAGTACAAGCGTATGCGTATACAAAATATTTGGGCAAATTGCACATATTCTTTAATAGTAGCGGTGATATAATTAACTTCAACGGTACTCCTATTCTACTTGATAACTCAGTACCACAGGATGCTGATATTTTAAAAATCGTACAAAAATATCATGAAGATGTTACGAAATTAACCGAAGTGGTGGTAGGAAAAGTTTCAGTAATCTTGGATGGTCGATCGTGTCGACTAAAAGAATGCAACATGGGCAACATGATTACAGACGCAATGGTTCACAAATACGCATCAGAATATGTTGGAGAAGGATGGACAGATGCGCCTATTGCCATTATGCCAGGAGGTGGTATCAGAGCATCAATAGTACACAATGATCTGCCAACAAATATAACGAAAGGTGATCTTCTGATCGTATTGCCTTTCGATGGAAACTTGGTCAAATTGTCAATTAATGGATCAAATATTTGGAAAATGTTGGAGCATTCTGTAGCAGGTTATCTACCTCTCCGCCCTCCAGGGGAGTTTCTACAATTATCTGGACTTAAAGTTGTATATGACTTCGAGAAACCTCCCGGAATGAGAGTCAAAAGTGTATCCGTTCGTTGCGGCAATTGTTATATACCAACGTATTCTTTATTGAACCGAACTGAAGTTTATAACGTACTGATGCCTTCATTTTTATCAATGGGCGGTTGTGGTTTTTCTTTATTTATCGAACTACCTTCAACTGCTTTGGAGTATGACGAATTACAATCGACGATTGAATATATTACAAATCATAGACCTCTATTTCCAGCTCTAGAAGACCGGATAGTTATACATAATGCTGATAAATTATCAAAAAGCAATGCAACTTCAAAAAAGTTGTCATTTTTTTGTCTTTTATTCCTACTACTTATAAATCTGTAACGGTTAATAGAGTTTTGTTCTACTTAGTACCTCAATCCATTATATCTTAACATACAAGTTACAATATTTTTGTCTTTTCTAGTCGTAAATGAAATCTCTTAGAGAATTATGATAAAAAGAAGCGTCGAATTATATAAAATTAACAGATATTAAATGTTAATTACGAAAATAGATTCAATAGGGACTGTGAGATTCATATGTAAGATAGTATAAGATTTGATTGTGAATTACAAGGAACCATGTAACAATGTGAAACATAATTGATTTTGTGGTACATATTTTTCTAATTATGTATACGTAACTAACGCTTGCAAGGCAACTTTAGAAGTGCAATAAAAAATGCAGTAATAAAAATAATTGATGTCTTGAGAATTTGTATTCCTTCATTTGTTTTTGCGACTTATAGTAAGAAAATATATTTTAGTATTGTAAATTTTTTTTAAAGTACAGATGTTTTGGGAATTGGTTTAGATTTTTATATGTAAGAACTAAGGACCAATTTGAATAATTTTACTATTAATGACAAAGTATAAGGTAAATTAAATGTCATATGAGTTGTGAAATGTGATAAGCTTACATTCTTCTAAGTAAAAAACAATCATATAAGAATTAAATAAATCTAAAACACGACCTATTTTATCTACATGCAATTTATGGTCTATTATTTCTAGCTGCCACTTCATACAAATTATTATAACAGCCTGTTGATAAATATGACTAATTGAAAACAGAATTGAATACATTATTGTATAAACAGCTTTTTAGACACGAGCAAAATTTAATTCATGTGTAATAATATTAACACGTATCTACAGCGTGCATTCACTATATAACACATTGCTATTGCTTTAAATATATTATAATAATTTGGTAGTATTCAGTAATAACCCTTGATTCTTTTGTTTCAGTCTCTTGGAAATCACGAGTTTGACAACGGAGTCAGTGGACTCACTCCATTTATACAAAATCTGACAACTCCCGTTTTAGCAGCCAATTTAAAACTAAACAATGTTCCCGAACTTGCAGCACAAGCAAACCTTAGAAAATCCGTTGTGTTCAATGTTTCCGACGTAGCAGTCGGTGTAATTGGATATCTAACTCCAGAAACAAAAGTGTTAGCTGTCCACAATAATGTCGAATATATTGATGAGATAGTAGCTCTTAGAGACGAAGTTAAAAACTTAAGAAATGAAGGTGTTAATATAATAATCGCATTAGGCCATTCCGGTTATTTAAGAGATCTAGAAATAGCGAAAGCGGTAGATGGTATAGATTTAGTGATAGGTGGACATTCAAACACTTTCCTGTGGAACGGAACAACACCTGATTCTGACGAGATTCAAGGCCCTTATCCTACTTACGTTACACAAGCAAGCGGCAAGCAGGTACCAGTTGTACAAGCGTATGCATACACGAAATACCTCGGAAAACTACACATGGTATTCGATGCTAACGGCAACGTAACAAGCATAGATGGGAACCCTATCCTATTAGATAATAGAATACCTCAAGATCCAGAACTTCTGCAAATCGTTGAACGATACAGAAGGGATATTCTTAACATTACTGAGGAGGTCCTAGGACAAACGTCTGTTGTACTCGACGGCTTAAGCTGTCAAAACAAGGAATGTAATCTCGGAAACTTGATAGCGGATGCAATGATTTACCGATACGCATCAGATTACAAGGGAAAGTATTGGACGGATGCTCCAATAGCAACAATACAAGGAGGTGGTATAAGATCGTCAATAGCAAATACGAAAGCACCTACAAATATAACTAAAGGAGATTTATTAGGTGTTATGCCGTTTGAAGGAATATTAGTTACAGCTGAAATGAGTGGAACAATATTGCTGCAAATGCTCGAATATGGCGTATCAAATTATGATCCCTTAGATTATCCTGGAGAATTTCTTCAAGTGTCAGGAATCAAAGTTGTTTTTGATTTAAGAAGACCATCTGGCTCGAGAATCGTGAAAGCCGAAGCTAGATGTGGTTTATGCGATATACCAAGTTATTCAGAAATTAAACCTGATCAAACATATAAAATTATAATGCCTAACTTTTTAGCTCAAGGTGGAGATGGTTACTGGATGTTTAAAGGCTTGTCAACACAACAATTGAATTACAACGAACATGCTGCCACTGTATTCTATGTGACACATCACAGTCATATTTACCACGGTGAGGAAGGAAGAGTAATACTTCTAGATGGAAATGAAGCGAATTTATCAATATGTAATACCCCTTCATTGTTTATATTAATATCTGTAATTATTCTAAATTGTTTTAAATAAATTAATAGTCTAAAGAAAATTAACTTTTGAATCGAGATGTATTAAAAGAGGCATTTAGGAAATTAAGTATTAGTAAAGCATAAATTATGAAAATAAAAGGTAGATTATTTAATAAGGTTGTGATACTTTAAGTTAGTATTTCTCAAATTTAATTATTTCGCTTGTACATTTATGAAATGCATTTACCGGTTTTGCTACTACTATATATTTTTCTTAACCCTTGTAAAGTCCCCAGTTCAGTGTTGCAACAAGTGAAATGTTTAGATTATCTGTTATTAACAATAAGTAAGAATTCTCTCACCTGTAGCAATTTGCATCATTGTAGACCCTTACAGAGAAATGTCGAACACTTTTTATATCACAAGGCCACATTTAGATGCTCAAATTTAGACTTTAATGTAGAAATATTTGATAATATAAAAATAAAAAAGTACACTAATTCCATATCAAGTCGATACCATAATAGCATATAAAAATTCTAATAAAATGTTGCGTCATCGATTTGATTTGACTATCGCCGTCCAAGAGATGATTGTTTTTTCTTAAGCAAATGATGTACCGTAGGTTTAAACTTACAAGTCTCATACAAAAACATATTTTCAAGGCCTTAATTTTATTTAAAAACAGAGTTAATATGTTTTAGTAATGAAAATATACGGTTACAAGGATGTAATTTTTTTTTAATTAAACTATATCGTAAATATTGCTCATGCAAATTCATTTTTATTTCAATTTCACTTTTGATTTTTGTTAATGATAATTATAGTTCTTATGTTTAAAATTAAAATTAAGAAAGC
>LD688935.1:3910664-3921039 GCA_003118335.3 Papilio memnon
TTGTAACCGGGTTCAACACAACACTGGCAACCACTTTCAAGTTAAAACCTGTACAGATATCACCAAGGCACACAGTCACCTGGCACTCTCCCATAGCCTGTCCATATAAAAGTACCGCATGTGACCTGAGACCTTTCGCTTCCAGTTCCGCGATACCTGGAGGTGCTTCATAATCAGTGTCACGCCAACGAACTAATCTGTTGAGAAAAAATATTATTAACATACAATTCTATGTAAATAAGTTGTTTGCCAAAATTCGCAACACTTGGTACATTATTACAATTATACGTAAATTAATATGTAGGCCAGGGGTGGAGAACGAATGGCAACATGTTGTTGGCTCATCATTGATCCCAAAATTTATTTAAAAAAAATGTAAAGTAGGTTGTATAAAGGAATGAACAATACAATATTTTCCCTATATTCACAGCCATAATTATTTGATAACACACCTCTGAATACATTAAACATTTCTTTACAAAAATGATTGTACATGTTGATACATAAAGGTTGGCTATCCCTTATATATGCAAATAATGTTTCATGAAAGTTGGGATAAACTTTAATGACTTACTAATTATTATTGGGAGAGAGTTAAAATGCATTATTTTTAAGTGTAAACAATTAGTACAAGATTATTCATATAACTTACGTAACTACAGGTTCTTCTCCATAATTATTTCCGAGATTCTCTATGGTCCAACTAAAGGTTACACCTTCCAATGATGAGAATGTATTACCTAAAAGAACATTATATCACAACTAATGTATGTACAAGAAAACTTAACATAGGTTCTGTAAAATCATATTTACTGTAGTGCAGTACTGATGACAGTGATACTAGACTAGACTAGCGCATTAGTGGCTCAGAGGTTTAAGCACTTGACTTGTAATCTACAGGTCTTGGGTTTGAATCCCGTCAAGTACCAATGTGATTTTCGATATTTCACATGTACGTAATTTGCCCAACATTCTTATGGTGACGTTAACCAACCCGCCCCTAACTAGTCACCCCTAACTTAGGGTAGGCTCCGCACCCCTCAGTGGAGACATATAATGAGCTGGTGATGAGAGAGATGAGTGATACTAGAAATAGTAAATTTACCTTGATCTTCATAGGCAACAACTTCAAAAGCCTCTGGAGCTTCCTCTAAATACAACTTCCATGTTGTACTTGTTATACTCAAGGAACTAATTTTGTCAATGTCAACATCCCCTCGCAATATCTGGAAATTAATATAAAATACCTCCTCCTGAATTTTAAAAAAGTAATATTGATGACTGGCAAGTGCAAAGATTTTAGATTCGATTTTATTTAATTCAAGAAGTTACATTATTGATGACTTGTATTATTACATTTACATAAAAATTAACAAGTCATGGTCCTAAAAAACTCTAGTAAATGAATAAAATAATATTAAATACATGTTAAAATAGTTATGAATACATAAAATTCGGGTTAACGACTAATAATCTAAGTATTTGAAAATATTTTAGACTATAAAATTTGATACTAATAATTTGTTTATATGTAAATTGCAAATTCCCGCCAAAATTAAACAATTTCCAATACCTCGCCTGTATTCACTTCTTCGGCTAGGATTATAACTGAACCAGGCGATACACACGTTTTAGACACTGAAACCCGAGCCGCCCGGGAACAGTGACCCCAAGTATCGTCGTAAAGGGGTTCAAGATCGATGATGTCATCGCGGGACAAACTCCTGCAGAAAAGTATACAAAATAAACTATAAAGTAAATTACGTACTTTACAATGAAAGTATCGTAAACTTACCATTTGTAACAGCCCCCTTCAATTATTTCAAAAGTGAAATTTACATACAAATTTTCAAACCATGGTAGCAGTACCCTCGGACTGTTTATTTTGGCACAGTCACATATTATAGTATTTGCAATTAAGACTAACACTAGAACCACAACTTTATGAAGTAATTCCATAATTATTCACATATCAACAGCAAGGATATCGGTTTAAGAAGGATATTTTTAATACCTCTAACCTATAAATTGAACTCGCGAATTTCAAATATTTGACGTTTATTTTTTTTATCAAGCGTTCAACGATAGACTATAAAACCCGGACGGTTCTTTGAAAAACCAAGGCAGTGAAATAAAATGTCTATTTACGCAAAACCTTGTCGGACGTTAAATTATTTAAAAACAAGAATCATCATATTGAATAGGAAATAAAGATAAAAAGTTAATTTGTAAAACAGTTAAGATGCTTGATTTTCCCCCAAAGAATGTTTCAAAACGCTTTAAGTAAAATGTCAAAATGTTATAAATGGCTGCTTTATGCAGTTTGTGTTCGTCTCACTTTAGCGAATTTAATGTGAATTATGTAAAATGAAATACAAAATGTGTGTCGTAATTAATGAAATTATATCATAATAAAGATTACAATAAAAAAAAATCTTGTACATTACTGTTAACCAACACAAACAGTCATGTCGACCAAAAGAGCTACAGAAATAAAAGGCAATGAGATCGATAAAATCAAACGTCGTCATAAACCTGACGACACTGTTATTGCGACAGTGATAAATAGAAGTAGTGAAGATACAATACCTTATATAAAAATGGAGGAAGAGGATGAGTGCTCTGAAAAACCTACGGATCTGTGTTTGCAAGGAAACTCTCACTTGATGTCAAGTACAACAAGCAGTTTAGCCGATACACCTGGTGATTCTGGTGTTTTGTGCCTCGACAGCGAAGCTTCCGAAGCCACAAGTCAGGCGCTCATGACCCACAGTCTTGTTGGTGCAGAGGAGTTAGCTTGCGATAGTATTTACGATGCATTACCGTCATGTTCCCAAGACATGATCAAGAGCACCACCAGCAGTATCATGACCAACAGTGACATAGATAACCAAAATGTAGGTCGCGATGATATAGTTCCTGAATTACTTGTTGAAACGAACAAAAAACCACCAGTATATGAAAATTTACCTGATGTTGTTTTAAAAGCTTTAGAAAGTGAAAAAGTCAGTACTGAGGAGGTAAGAAAGCCAGCATTGAGGACTACTGAACCAAAGAAGTCATTATCTGAGGACATAGTGTATAGGAGAAGATGTAGAAAGAAGTCACAAAGTGGACCTAGTTCACAGAAGAAACGTGTCTCATTCCATGAAGACATTCTTAATAATACTAAAACTGATAATATTCATATAGAGAGAGGTTTTATATCATACAGACCAGACAATTCACACTGTGATAGATTTAGACAGAAGAATACAGTTGCTAATGATAGGTTTTCTTGGTGTGCCTCCGGTGACCAAGCTCCAAAATTTGCAGCTGATGTTGCTCAACAAACTATGTCTGATATACTCGGTTATGGTGATTCTAAACATGACAGAAGTGGTATATTTGAATACTGTCAACCTCGTGAATCAAATAGTCTTAATGCAAATAAAGATAAAGACAATAATAATGTGGCACCACGGAATGGAAAGCTGTATGGTTGTGATTCTAATAGCTCCGATTCTAACTTTAGCTGTGACTCTGAATCATCATCAAGTGACTCCTCATCATCGCATTCCAATAAAACAGAAACATCACCTGTTCATAGGAAATGTGATAAAACTCAAAAGTCTTATTCATGTGATGAATTTTCTAACAATGGTCATGTTGCATTCATGAGGAAAACATATTTTTCTGAAGCAGACATAGACCAAAATCATGACAGAATGAAGAAACCATTAGAAGTGTCACAAAGTCCTATAACAGTTAAATCTGTTCTGAAAAAGAAACGTTACATAACAACTAATGTTGTAGAAGAAAGAAAACAAAACAATAAAGTTCTTAGTTTACTCGATGCAAACAACATCATAGATTCTCTTAAGAACTTTTATAGAAACTTTAATTTCAATTTTATTCCTGAAAAAGGTCTTCCAGAAACTAGTTTTGAAATCAACAATGTTGTTGAAGCTTTACCCTGTGATGTAAATCAAAACAGAAATTTATCTAAAAGTCTAGATTCAGGATTCCAAATTGATGATGATGATGATTTTGTAGAAATCAATCTCAATCCACAACAAAATGTAGAAAAGCCTAAACAAACACCGAATAGTTCTAAAAATCCTGTTTCCGGAGATAGGACTCCTAACGAAGGGTCTCCCCGTCACAAACTTACATTAAATATGAAGGCACAAACTGATAAAAAACTAGTCAACAAAGCTGATGCCTTCCCACCTTTAAGCAAGTATGTTGTTAACTGTGAGAGCACAGTTTATGAACACAAAGGTGTATCTTACAGTTATGTTCATGATACATTTCAAACAGCATTTGATGCACCTAAAGAAACATTTGTTCCTATACCTGAGACCACACCCGTTATGGAAATTGTCACAAGTGCAAGTAAGACTGAATTAAATATGAAACATGGTGATGACACATCCAGTAAAACATCAACACCGAAGCGGCAATTTAATAAAAATATTCAAGACGAAACAGAACAAAAGAATGGTGTATCAAAACACTTATCCTCGCCGAAGAAACAAAATGTAAACAGATACAGTCGTAAATTTGCCTCTACGGTACAAAAGAATGATGATTCAACTCAAGCAAATAGTGATAACTGCTCTAATACTGACAATTCGACATTAAAAGGCGCCGATGATTTTAACGATGAATATTTCGATAGTCCAGCAAACCAAAAACTCCAATCCAATAAGTCAGCTCTCCTCAATAGGTACCTGAAGAATGTTTGTCAAAAGAAGGACCTGGAACTTAAAATTAGAAATAATAAATTCTTCCAATTTAAATTACGTATGGAGAAGGAGTTTCCCAGCATTATATTTCCTTTTAAAAATGTCTCGGATACATTTCCTATGTCCGCTGAGAGGATGTCTCGTCTCATAGACAAAGAGATTGTGGAGAACAAAAGGCTTTCTGTGCGGTTACTGACAGCCGACGAGCCATCATACTTTGATAGCTTTGAAGACAACGTCGCTATTGAATGTAGCGAGAAACTGAGGCTGCAGCTATTTTCATACCCTAATGAAACATTGAATAGGGTAGGTATCATACTAATATTATAAAATGTGAAAATTTAGATGGATGGATGTTTGTTAGAATTAGTAGCCTAAGCGGCTGAACGGATCTCGTTGAAATTTGACATATAAGTATACGATAGTCTGGAAGAACACATAGGCTACGTTTGTTTCTATTTAATTTCACGCGCACGGAGTCGCGGGCGACAGCTAGTCTCTTATAATTTCATATATAAACAATTTTGTTTGTTATAGATGATGAAAGTACAGTCAGCTTACAACATGGACGATGGTTCGTGGACACCGTTGTTAGTGTTCATCACAGACTATGCATTATACGTAGCCGATCTCAAGCCTGGCGGTACTGAATACGAACTCTTGTGCCGGCTACCTCACAATGAACTGGATGCTATCGCGGTAAATATAATTACAAAAGATTTTTAGATGTAATCTATGATAAGTGTCTACTTTAGTGTCAATTGTAGGTTCTGATTGTGGGGGATAGACTTGAAACATTACATATTTCATATTACATTACTTTATATGATAATATTATAAATGTGAAAGTTTGGATGGATTAATGTTGTTACTACGTATCTATTAATCGGATTAACCAATCTCGCTGAAATTTAGCACAGATGTAGAACATGTCTGCAACAAATATCTTTTAACTCCGCGCAAACGGTGTCGGGGGCAAAAGTTAAATTAATAAGATTAATTGTCTCCCAGGTTGGTCCGGAAGCTCAGTACATCCAAGTGATAGACATAGCTGGTAACATAGCGTGTTCAGTTGTGACCGCGGAAGGTTCACTGGGCGCTCGGCTGGCTTCCTCACTGGAATGGAGCGCGAGAACTTCACCCCTGCGTATAACTCGTCCTCCAGCGATGCTGCCTCTTACATGCCGACAACTCGCCGCCGCTGTTACTAGGAAGCGACATGAGAAACGGGTAAGCAGAAAAGCTATACTTAGATATCTCAAATCCTACCCTAAGAGAATACTTTAGACCTTAAAGTATTTTATGCCATTTTGACCACAGTTCACTATAGATTACATACATAAGTATTTAGACAAAAACAAGTAATCTATACTAAAATTATAAAGAGGAAAGATTTGTATTTTTGTATGTATTGAAATAACTCAAAAACTACTGGGCCGATTAAAACAATGTTTTCACCGTTAGAAAGGTAATTTATCTGTGAATACCATAGGCTATATTTTTTAATTTCACGCGGGCTAAGTCGCAAGCAACAACTAGTTTTGAATAAACGACAATTTAAATTGCACATTTTTCATGTTTCTATGACAGTAAAGGGATTGGTCAGTATTAGTTAATAATTATCTGAAGGTTTTTTAACAATATTACAACTGTATTATACTCACTAAATCTAGACACATTTGAAATGTGGTTTTTAGCGCTTTTTAATTTCTTTTTCTCGCAATCTAAAAGTTATATGGTAATTAAGATTCTAAGTGGTATAATCGTATAAAATCTACGAAAACGAAAGCGTAACGAATGCCTTTGAAGGCCACATCCGTAACAATGTTTATCAAACTGGACACCGCCATACGTAAATAGTTTTTTTTAACATTAGTGTTAACACGTCCCGTGCCACTAAGATTTTGTTCATGAAAGCTGGCCTGGCGAATCAGTAGCACTGAGGGTGTTGAATACGCAATAAAAATTAGAAAACATTATATTACGTACCTAAAAATTTACTTTTGCATGACTCGGCTATAAAATGTTCAAATTCACCGTGAAAGGTGCCAACAACAAATCAGATAAAGGCGTTATTTAACTTTTTAAAAACCCATTTAACACATTCGTGAGGAACTTCAAGCTTTACATAATAATTTAAATCCACACAAAGTAGGTCGACGACTCGCCATTTAATGAACCCCGATTTATATAGAAAACGTAAGAGAATAACTTGAGGGTATGTAACCCTAATGAGGTACAAAGGGGTCAAGAATATTACGTCTATTGCCGTTTATTGCAGTGATTTATTACGATTTGATATAAAAAAAATCATGTCAAAGACTTAGAAATGTCTAAATCGGTAGAAAAGTATAAACTCTACTATTTTTTTTAAATTCAACTTTGTACTTTTGTTTTTTTCTTTGAGATATATAACCAATTATGAAGTTCGTAATCATACTAGGCATATTGTAAACTAATATTTGGGATTTAAAGATCAAATTTTTCTTAGACCGACGGAGATTATTTCCCCTTACATAGAATAAGGTCAATGCACTTTTACATAATAGCTCGGACACAAAAGAACCATGTCAAGCATTTATACTATAAGGAAGTCTAACAAGTTTTTCCTAGTGACTGTTTAATCCTGAGTTCAATACTTATTTTTTTATTAATTCAGCTTATTAATAAACACTAGATATCTAATCTAGATATCCTATAAAGTCTGAACTTACACCAAAACGGACCAAAGGACGATTTCCCGTCTCTATTACTCACAATATATTGCGTATAAATAATTCGAAGTTAACTTCACAGACGCATAAATCACTAGCAAGTTTTTCTTTAAAATAAAAATACAGTATCTCTCCCCTTCCCTTGCCAAGAAAACACCGTAAATAGAATTATTATTCAAGTGTAATATTAGAATGGGTGTCCGCTGGAATATTACCTCGTGACTCACGCGACGATGACTGTACCCCTTAGATGCATAAATTGAATGAAGCTAGTGAGCTGTTTACGTTTATGTTTACGGAAATTACAATGAGTTTTAAAACAGAATGTGCATCGACATGCTTCAAAGTGTGACGTCATAGATGCTAAAAAATAATATGTTTTTGTAAATTCAGTCTTCTTATTGGAAAAAAAAAGTATTGCACATTATTTTTGTTAGAATCCGTAATTTTCTATCAATTTTTGACAGAGCAAGATCATGGACTCACATTGTACTTCTTACTAATATTATAAATGCGAAAGTTTGAATGGATGGATGTTAGAGTTTGTGGCCTAAACTGCTGAACTGGTCTCAATGAAATTTGGTACAGATGTATAAAGTAGTCTGGAAGAATACACAGGCTACACACAAAGTTTGTTTTTTAAATCCGCGCGGGCGAAAGCTAGTTCTTAATAACACTATACTATTAATTCTGAAGTATTTTCAGTGTGACAAACAATTCTATACGATAGAAAATAACTGATTGTGTTTCAAGTGTTGTAAAACAAATAAAACCATCTTTTGTGGTCATTACAGAGTGGAAAGTTGTGAGACCAATTAAATGCGAATGTTGCTATACCGTGACCTCGAAGTGTGGGTCAATGTAACGGAGAACGTCCCATGGTTCACGAAATTACGATACGAAACGAACTAGATATCTGTTATTGTATTTTATAGCGATATTTATAACTCGTTTATATAAACAGTTATTAATAAAACTGTTATATTTTATTTTATTTTGGGTGTAGACAGAAACACGAACAAGAACATTCTTATTCCTGGCTTATTATGCATTTAATTATCTTCAAGTAGGTAACAATTATTTGTTGAATAACCGTAGGTTTCCACTGTAGAATTATTTATCCTTTTTCTTTTCTAAAAAAAATGAGATAACAGTCACACTAAAACATTCAAAATCGTGTTAATAATTTGTTCTTTCCAGATTGAATAAAGTTGTAAATGTTTAGATTCCAGAGATCTTGTACTACGGGCGGGCGTGTTCGGGTGACGCGGGGGACAGGCTGATTGAAGCCCCGGGGGCGTTTGCGCCGCCGCTGGAGGGCTACCTCATGTGCAGGACCGACAAGAGCAGGCGATTTGAACCTAGCTACTTCTTACTGAGGTATTCAAATATTCTATCCACCTGCTGAGATGCGTATATTAAAATGGTTG
Source organism: Papilio memnon (assembly GCA_003118335.3). NCBI lineage: Eukaryota > Metazoa > Arthropoda > Insecta > Lepidoptera > Papilionidae > Papilio > Papilio memnon. The sequence continues at coordinate 3,919,539 of LD688935.1, forward strand.
TGTGGCGTACCAAGAAAGGATAAAGTTAATAATAAAAGAAGTTTGAAAGTAAGGTGACTGAGAAATTGAGAAGAAAAAGGTTAGTGTGGTAAAATTAAGAAAATATAATGATTTAATATAGATATTTTTATAGTAAGGTCAAATTACAGTTGATCTTATGTACTGAATACAATAAATAATTCAATGACTGATTACTATTGAGGTAAATGTCCATTGGTATGATAAAACGTGTTACATTGTATCATAACTGAAATAACAAAGGCATTCCATTATGAATTAAAAAGAAATCATTTGTAGACAAAAGTATGTCAACAAAATATATAACTTTGTTGTATAGAAATTTAAGATGCTTGTTATATTTAGTATTTAAAATAATATTACGCAGGACCCATTCTTTGCTACCTCTTCTATTGTATTTGACACATACATCAAGTCCACTATAACAAGACCTCTTCCTACCAGAGCGGGGGTGCTCCACTGGGGTCCGCATTCACCGGACGGCTCCCCTTTGCCGCACAACATCGCGCTCCGCTCAGTAGTGGGTGTGCGACGTCACGTGGACTCTACACGTCGGCCTCATTGCTTCGAGATAGCGTTAGGAGATGCAAGCCGGCTGCTGCTAGCAGCACCTGATGATCCCACCGCGTCCTCGTGGTTGCAATCCTTGTTACTGCATGCTGCACAGGTAATTACCTCACAGGCGTAGATTTTTTATAATAAATTTAAAATAAGACTGACCTTGAGATTGTATGCTATTTAACACTTTGCCACCGACACTTGCGAGTTCACTATAGTACGTGATAACAAAAAGACACTGTTTTTATTAGTAGTCATATTATAAGGTGGCAAAATAGCAAACGACCACCTGTATCCGCCAAAATGGCAACCGCCGGAAGCAACCGTCGCCCATCGATATCCGCAATTAGAGATGCGTTGGCTATAATCGACAGAGGAGGAGATGCACATAAAGATGATATTTTCCCCCTCCTATGCGTTCTCCACCGTCAAATCCACTTGACTTCCCATCCTTTCCTTATTAGAAAAGAGTGGAAATAGGACTAAAATTAGACGTCCAGCATGCAGTCATCAGACTACGCGGAATTGCTTTTCACGTCTGTCTTGTGTGGTCGTGGTATAGCGTGAGGAGAGCGTACAGTGCGATGTTAATGCGGGCTCTACCACTATATAGGCATTAGAAGAGAAGGACGGCGCTAAGAAGGTGGAGCCCCGGTCTGGCGCGCCGCCGCCCGCGTGCACGGTGCTGGTCACCGCGCACGAGGTGGTCAGTGTACGCGACACGCTAGACTCCGCGTTCGTAGCCGGCGCAGCTGCGTATCTCAAGGATAGAGGCTCTGATGCACTACTCAAAGGTAACTTCTAACAGATTACTTAATCTCTTACAACTTTTAGGCAATGAATTTAATAGTAACGACTTCGCCCGCGTGAAATTAAAAAAATATAGCCTATGTTACTCACAGATAAATTACCTTTCTAATGGTGA
>LD688935.1:3921219-3932765 GCA_003118335.3 Papilio memnon
AAAGTTTTTAAAAATTCTGTGCGAACGAAGTCGGCAACAGTTATTGCCAAATGACCTTGAACCACTGTAATAACACAGATAACATAATTGCATTTTACTAAATAAACAAAGTTATAAAAAGTTTATTGACGCTATTGTTATATCTTTTGTTATATCAACAAAGTTATAAAGATATATTTTATAACAATGTTAACATTATTTTTCTAATTCACTAAGAGTTATGTTTATATAATCAAAGATGATTATTTATAATTTATTCAAGTCGTATCAATTACATTTATAGAATTTTTTTTAATGTAATGTATTGTACATCCTGTTTCCAGAGTACATAGAAGAAATGAGAACGGACATTGAAATATTGGCTTGCGGCTTCATCAAAAATCTCACGGCGTTTAAGATTCCTGATACAGACGAGAATTGGTGCTGTTTGGTAAGTTATTCAATCGAGAATTAAATGTGTAAATCCTTGCTTTACAAGGTTTTGTTAATTATTAAAGAGTTGGAATAAAAAAGTCCACTCAACTTTTGGATGGCAGAACGGATTTTGATGAAATTTGGCATAGATGTAGAACATAGCCTAGAATATCTCATAGGCAACTAATAAAGTTTTTTTTTTAATTCTGCACGGACGCAGTCGTTGGCGACAGCTAGTAGATTATGTATTATAAATAAAATACTAGGATGCCTTCAATCACTTTAGAGCCACATGCATGAATAAAAACGACTTGTCAGTTTTACATAAAAAATTGGATCACTTGTTGATAAGTCTATGGAATAATAAAGAATTTTTGCCCCCTCTATCCTCCCCCCTTGATAATTGGCTGGTGAAGTTCTTGAGCTACCGTACAAGTAGTAGAAAACTTGAATTGTCCTATGTATCTGTGTTTATTATAGGAGTGGAGTGTATGCGAGGCTCGTGAGCGCGGCGCGGGGCTGGCGCTGGTGCTGGCCAGCGGCGCGGAGCTGGAGCGGCTGATCGCAGCGCTGGAGCTCGCCTACTGCAGCCTCACTGTTAGTACTTTTAGACAATAATATAAACGTAACAACTGAAATCTACTTCAATACTCAGTCTACCGATTGGCGCGCTTTGCCTTCATGTTTCTGAATGACATTGACTTCTGTCAATGTCACCTGTCAAATTTCATAGGGACGGGACGTGTATGGCAATGATCTAGTGTTGCGCTACTTCGGAACGGTACCGATTTCTTCTTTGTACTGTACACATGACACAGTTGTCACTTACCTCTCTTAGTATAGTTTGTCATGTGCCAGATATAAAAATTACTGTAAAAAAACAGCTAATTGTTTGAAGTCTATGATATTTGATTTGTATTCCTCACTCCTCAAGGGTGTCATTTTAGTGTACTACTGTCATTCGATTTTTTTTTTCATTAAATTATTGCTTGATTATATGTTAGTACATTTGTCATAAATGTTACCCTAAATAAATGTTTTATGGAGTATTATAAGAAACAAATTCAACTATAAAATAATAACATCCCAAATAATTAAAAATTACTGATATCATACAAGATGTTTAATTTATTGACGTATTACCAATAACATCTGTTATATTACCAGAGCGAACCGTTCCCTCTAAGCGTGGTGGAGGCTTGTAAGTCAGCGTGCAGCGTCGCTCACACCAAGTACGAGGCGGCCTGGGCGCACATGCTGCCCGCGCAGCAGTGACCACACCCGGCTTATACCTGTACAAGACAAGGTAATACATTACCAAGACAACATGTATGAGACAAAAATATTACCAAGACAAGTAAGATATGTATAAGGCATCACAAAGATAAGTAAGAACGTGCGCACACATTTGACTAAATTGTTGCACAACTGTTTAGTCTCGCTTTGATTCCTATGGAGGTGAGCATACTACTCGATTTTAGTTGTGCAACTAAACAGTTGAATTGGCTGCGAAGCAATCGACAATCGCACAACAGTTGTGCGATAGTATAGTCAGAGGTGTGGTCCTGCTCTAAATATAAGGCATGTGCTAAATGGAAAGAAAAAGTTAATGTAGGCGAAACAGATATTATCCCCGTATTGCAATAACTAGAATTAGATTAAGATTTGAATCAGATATTCATAATCAATTGATGTTACAATTTTTAATCAATGTTACAATTTCTAATGGTATTACATTTTATAATGGATGTTACAATTTGTAATGGATGCTATAATTTCTAATGAATGCTACAATTTCTAATGGATGTTACATTTTACAATCGATGTAATACTTGTGTAACACTGTTTTTGAAAAATCTTGGTAGCTACATATAATTGTTTTTCAACGAATTAGTAACAAAAACTAGCCTTAAACATGACCTGTAAATTCTCGTAATATGACAATGTATGGCAATATGAAGTGCCTAAGATCATGGAAATTTGCCACTTTATTGTGACTTCGCGTAAAAAAACTATAATAATACTCAATAATCGCATAATATCTTGTATATTGTATGCCAATCCCCTGTTAAACAGAGGCCAAGTGTAGAGCACAATTTACTGTAATTCTTGATAATTAAACTGTTACAACGGAATTGCACGGAATTCTAATATTAGAATATCATAAAGGCCTAATTCCGCGTCATTACAACTAATTAAAAAAAAATACATTAACATTCGTAGTAAAATGTATCTTGTTCTAAAAGTAACGTCAATAATTTGTAAAATAACAGAAATAAGACAAAAGTTTTATTAGAAACTTCAGTTATGGTAAAAAATAATCTGTTTCACAAATATTTGATTATATCTTATGTGAAACTATTTTAGTTATGCGTTATAAAAAAAAATCAGTCAAATTGAATGTCATAGATTAAAAAAAATCTTGTTACTCTGTGTGATTTCGTTGTAACGTTCGCTTTTTAATATAAGAAATAATAACTTTAGTATAATAATAAAAGCAGCTATATAAGGTCTGTCTGCGTGTATTTAGATAGGCGGTTGAAACGTTTTCGTAGTGTTAGGTCACAATAACTATCGTTTTTATGGATTATTTGATTAATGATTTATAAACAATTGATTTTAATGAGATGTTCCCAATATTATTTATTATTGTATTATTGTGATATATTTTAGTTTTATAGTCTTTATATAATCGAAATAGTAAAATATCCACTATTTAAGATTAAAATATCTTTCAATAAATATAGTTTAGCATTGATGAAACATTTGCGTAGTAGAGCCTTTGTCCAGCGTTATTCCAATCCAGCTATCTAAACCAGAGCTGGAATCAATGGTCTGGAATAATGTATAGTAATAACTTTGTTTACTATAAAATACTTCACTTTCTTAACATTTGTGTTGTGTATTTAAGTAAAAATGATATTTCTTAAAATCAGTTACCTTCAATGCCCTATACTGATCTCGGTAACGCGTAGACTGTTAATATCGAATAAGTATCTATTAATCTAAGTTTTTTATAGCTTTGTAGAGAATAAATATTAATATATATTCCACAATTATATCACAATTTAGTGTTTAGGGTCATCGCATACTCGACAAATACGTATACGTTCGTCGCGTACGTAATATCTGAAACATAGTATCCACTGCTGTAAGACACGTTAGCAAAAATATACCGTTTTTTATTTCAAAAAGAATGAGAGGGAATGGCTATGTTTTTTGCAAATACGGCAGTGGAAACCAATCGTTTATATTTCTAGTGCTTTACTGCTTTGGGTGATTCTTATATTAATGTCACAATAGGTAAAAATGTTAATTTCCCCTTTTTATTTATCTCTGATAACTCCATTAAGGTTATGTGGTCGTTCAAGTGGAGACGGAAAATGAACAAGTTCACTCGAAAGTTTTGAAGCAATAAGACTGCTTTGAGTGATAGTCGCTGGCTTGGCTTGTCTATTTTAAAATTGATACGAACATATTCTGTTCTCGGAGCCTTTTGTAGCTTTATTATTTTAAAGCTAATTTTAATGGTTTCGTTGTTTTAATAATTGATTATAGTCGTCTTAATATAATAGGCCCGTTTAGTAACAGACAATTCAATTTAAAAGTTCGAGTACGAATTTTTCCTATAGTATGTAAATGAGCCTATAATATTTTGACGACTTTTTTTTGGTATTATTGCTTGTTTGGGCAGATTGTTGTTATCATGTGGGATTGTGGTTGCAATATTTGGTAAGGATTTTATCGGGCTGGAGCACAAGCACTGCCTCTTGTCTTCCTGTGAGTTCACACTGCTGTAACAATTGCAAAAATACATGTTACTTGTAGACAATATTTTTGGTAGTGTTAACTCATGGTAACACTTTCGTTCAATTTTGTTAGCTAAAAGCTTGTTTGAATCGTTTTTAATGCATATTTTTTACGTTGAGAACAATTATTTTATCCTCGTTTTCATACTAAAATCAATCTACACCAGGTATCGTGTATGTATTATCGGGCTGTTCTAAAGGCCATGTGATATTAATGTATGTCTAGGATAGGATATTGAATCGAGCGTGCCTCAGAAGCCGGACCTTATCCTTTGTATCAAGGTTCAATTTCTTAAATCATAACTTTCGATTCCTTTACCGTCACTTTCTTGCATAATAGAATTGAATAATCTTAAGAATACATTTTTTTATACTTTTTTTACTATTTTCTTTTTTAATGGTTGTATGTGTGTACTTAATAATAAAATATTTGAATACTGTTACAATTAATATTAAAATAATGATTTTTAATGCAAAAATGTTATGTTACAATTTTTAATGATTTATGAATATTTCTTCTGAGGTACTTTTACGCGATATTTAGTGAAATTTTATTTTACACGAACAAAATGAATTATATCCCAGTGATTTATTTATTTACTTTAATTTATATACGAAATGAAATTACCTGATGAAGTTTTGCCAAAATTATATTTAAAGATACGGTGTTTGATATAGTATTATTTGGTATCTTGTTCGCTTTAGTATGAGATTTTGTGTCAACAGAAACTTAAAAATTATACTCAATAATCTTTTAAATAAAGCATGAAATATTGAATTTCATAATACTTTAAATTGAATAAATAAAATTGTTAATATACGACAGTTTAAAAACATTTTATTTAATTGCTACAGTTCTTAAATTTTACTTCTTACTAATATTATAAATGCGAAAGTTTAGATGGATGGATGGATGGATGTTTGTTAGAGTTTACTAAACGGATGAACGGATCTCGATGAAACTTGGCGTCGACGTAGAAGATAGTCTGGAAGAACACATACTAACTTTTGTTTATTTGAACTCCACGCGGACGGAGTCGCGGGCGAAAGCTAGTTTATCATAAAACCATACATTTTTAGGATGATACAAAATTGTTATACCATTTTAGTACAGAATACAAAATGTATAGAGATTGTCTGAAAAACGATGTCTTGCAAACGTCCATACATAAAAACTCATACTATATCGAGCATTGTACAGCTGTATGTCTGTGTAAATGCTTCGGTACCTTTCGGCAACTGTGATTAGTGTTGTATAAGTTATTGTTTAAGCATAATAAGTTTTTGTCTAGCTTTCAATGTATACAAGATTATTGTACCTTGGGGATCATTTCCTATTATACAAAACGATATTTATCTATTATTAATAGAACATTCTATGAATTAAATTGGTAAATGATTTCAGCTTTCAAATAAAGTCGATGTTACAGAAAAATGTTTAAAAAAAATTGTTACGACCCAAAGGCTATGTTTCTTGCCTTTATTTGTATTTGTCCTGTAATTATGATTGTAATTGAAATAATTTCTTATATCTTGAATTGTAGCATGTGAAGTATTAATAAGAACAATAATAAATGTTAACTTACAATATATTGTAGAAGCTATAAACTCAATGTTACAAAATTTCATGACATAATGTTACAATTCTTTTCATGCACAATAAATATCTTAATATGTCATGTGACTTTGTAACGTGCCGTAACGAGTTGTAACGTTTGTCATGAAACTTTGTAACATACATTGTATATTCCATGTAGATGTTAGTCGCGTCGGTTTTACAAGCAACTGTACTCAAATATGTTTTCATAATCGAATATATGAACTTCACGAACTATTTTGATGTTTTATTTAACTGGACCCTTCGGAATACATTTTTAAAATATAATTTACAAATAAATAATTACCTCTAGTGAGTTTTTTAATGTATGTAAATCAGTTACGTTCAGCTTTTTTTCTAGATATTTTAATGTCTGAGGGGTAATTTTTTTCTATCATTTTTATTTAAAAATACGCTTCTCATATAGACAAGTGTATATATTTCGCAATAATTTGTAACAATATTAAAAGTGGATAAACAACTTTATAGCAGTAAAATACGACATAATTTTAATATAGATCGGAACCAGTTTTTACATAGACAACGTAAACACACCTCTCAGCTACAACCGGTTAATGGAGACTTGAAATGTTGCATTGGAGAGATTCCATAAATAATAAAAGTTATATATTTCTAGAATTTATAGACAAAACGCAGATATATGAACAACGAAAGCAATGTATTATTGTAAAGAATTTATTATGAAAAGTTTACTAGCTATTTACGCTACAACCTTTAGAATTGGTGAAAATGCTGGCATTCGGAACCGTGGTATAAGGCTAATTAATCAATATCGTTTGACGATTCTATTACAATTGCGATTGTTAAAAACATATTTGTTTATACGTATTGGAAGGACAATTGACTCGATCAAAACATGTTTACAATATCATAAACAAATCAAACACAACATAAATTAACATCGTAAATAGTCTGCGTAAGGCAAAGGTTCCAATTTAATCAAAAATAAAATTGCGTTAATTCCAAAACTTTAAAGTATTAAATTAACCAAATATGACATCGAAAAGGAAAGTATAAATATAAAGATTAAATTATCGGCCCTTATTTAAAGGGCAATTTAGCGTGTTAATTAACTGCGTATAACCTGATTGATAAGTTGTCGAGAACACAAACAAGCTGGCTACATTAGCATACCTGCAGCCGGCCTGATAGCCTCAGTATACCACATCTCCACGCAGAGATTAGTCTCCCCGCGATGTCGGAGCTAAAAGTAAGTAATTACGTTCTATTATTTGATAAAATCTGCAGTTATCTTAAATGTTTATTTGTACAGCAATTTTGTTCGCGAAAGATAATTTTATCAGAGGACATTAAATTTATTTTAGCATGCCTTTTGACAAAAAACACAATTCATTTAATTTAACTATGATATTTTCAATGATTGATAATCGAATTTTCTAGACAAAAGTTATTTACCAATTTATAGATGGTCGTAACTTTCCGCAACAGCCAACAGAAATTTAGTAGAATTTCCAGCTACTTTATCATTATTTTCTTTCTCTTCTCTCAATATTAAACAAAGTGTACTTTTGGTGTAATTTCTAAATGCATCCTTTATTTTACACTGACAATATACCAACAACTCTTGTCATCAGTACCTATCAGGTTTCGCATCAGAGTTCAGTTCTGAGGACCCCCGTCGTCCGGGCGCATTGCCGGTTGGTCAGAACTCCCCTCAGCGTTGTCCGTATGGCCTCTACGCCGAACAACTCTCAGGGTCCGCATTTACCGCACCACGGAATGACAACAAACGATCGTGGCTATATAGGTAATACTTGCAAACTTTTCACAGTACAGATTCAAATTTTATAACAGCCCAAAAGCTTGTGGGTAACTGTAACTCCGAACGTAGTCGTCGAATCAGTTTAGCTCACGGTAGGTAGAGAATAACAATGGCTGGGTTATTCGTATTTGCAAGCCGCCTTATAAGGCAAACACGAATAACTAAAGGAATAAAGAATCATACTAATATTATAAATGCGAAAGTTTAGATGGATGGATGTTTGTTAGAGTTTGCAGCCTAAACGGCTGAACGGATTTCGATGAAATTTGGTATAGATGTAGAGCATAGTCTGGCAGAACACATAGGCTATTCACTTTTGTTTTTTTTTAATTCCACGCGGACGGAGTCGCGGACGAAAGCTAGTAACTATTATAACAACTATATCGAATAATAATAATGCGATAAGCTATAGCTAAGATAATAATGCGTTTATCTAGTCTTACTGACTTCGTTAGCGGACAAAAGTTGAAGAATACACAGGAGTTGGATGTTTTTATTTTTGACTGACAACAGGGTTTTAGCGTAGCTGGGATACGTTTTATAATACGTATAGAATAGTGGATGTAATACGACACGCTCCAGTGGCGCAATTGGTTAGCGCACGGTACTTATAGGTCAGTGTTCGTGAGCAATGCCGGGGTTGTGAGTTCGAGCCTCACCTGGAGCAATATTTTGTACTTGTTTGTGCATTGAGTTTACTAACCTCGGAACAATATTTATGCATCTGAAGTACTTACATAGAGAATTAATATGTCACGTTAATTCGCAATAGGAATATAAAAAGTGTATTGTTATAGAATCCGTCCATCCGTCGTGCATCAGCCATTCCAAAAAAAGGATATCGCAAAATATCTTACCCACAACTGGGATGAAGCGGAACCGAATCCTAATCAGGTATTACTTTATTGTTTCTAAAATTATTGACAAAATTTTTCAATTTACTATTTAAAATCACAATAATTTTATTTCGGTATAACAGTCTCGCTGGCTCCCCTTCGACATCCCGCCAGCGGATCAGAAGGTGGACTTCGTGCAAGGTCTGCACACGGTTTGTGGCGCAGGGGATCCGAGGGCACGCAACGGTCTCGCCATACATGTCTACCTCTGCAACACATCTATGGATAACAGTGCCTTTTACAGCAGCGATGGAGATCTACTGATAGGTAAAAACAATCGATTTTATAATTGTTTTCCCTTCCCGAACAATATTCTTGTTGATAACTCCTCTTTATAAATCTTGGGCACTTACAAGTAGATAATCGTTTATTTCCCTTTCGAATAAAATGTAACAATTAATTACTGTTATGCAATGATGTGGACTATACTATATAAAACAGAAGTAGAAGCATACATGTATTTTGAATACAGTACCGCAACAAGGAGACCTGAAGATCACTACAGAATTTGGTATAATGAATATATCTCCCAACGAGATAGCCGTAATACAGCTCGGCATGAGATTCGCTGTCGAAGTGGAAGGTCCTAGCCGGTAAGAAATATATTTTTACAACGTTGATTCTGTTTATAAACAAAGACATTTAGATGCAAAAATTAATTCCAGGGGCTACATTTTAGAAGTATTCGATGGCCACTTCAAGCTACCTGATTTAGGACCTATTGGAGCAAACGGTTTGGCAAACCCTCGAGACTTTCTAACTCCTGTTGCTTGCTACCACGACGAAGACATACTAGGTATACCCTTCTCTCTTGCGCTTTACCTCTATTATATCTTCTTTCTCTCTCGTGTAACATTATATCAATCATTTGATCGTTCTGAAATTAATTTAATTTCCAACAGGATTTAAAATAATAAACAAATATCAAGGTACACTTTTCGAAGCGGTACAGAACCATTCTCCGTTCGACGTGGTAGCATGGCACGGGAACTACGTGCCCTACAAATACGATCTCAGCAAATTTATGGTCATCAATTCTGTATCATTCGACCATTGTGTGAGTGTTAATTGAATTATTTACAATACACAGAAACTATGGGATATAATTACTTCTAAGATTTAAGGAATTATCAATAAACCACAAATTATGTCTTACGAATTTCTAGGACCCGTCCATATTCACGGTGATGACCTGTCCGTCTACAAAGCCCGGCGTGGCGATTGCTGACTTTGTTATTTTCCCGCCGCGATGGTCGGTACAGGAAAACACATTCAGACCTCCGTATTATCACCGTAAGACTTGTTTTGTTATGTTTTGTTTAAAACGTGCATAAGATTATACAATCCATGTCATTCCTAAACCAAAACTCGAAAAATTACCTAATCTTGTCTCATTTCTTTGTTTTGTAAATTTCTATTCATGCAATACGTGTTAAATCTATTTTATTGTTCAAGGGAATTGTATGAGCGAGTTTATGGGTCTTATCCTGGGCTCTTACGAGGCAAAAGAGGATGGTTTCCTTGCGGGCGGCGCGTCATTACACTCCATGATGACGCCTCACGGACCCGACGCGCAGTGCTTTGAGGGCGCGTCTAAGGCACAACTAGCACCTCAGAAGATCGCAGTTGGCACTCAGGTTTGTATTTATGACGCACTGCAGAAACATCTCCACCAAATACGTGTTTTGTATAAAGGTTTTGTGCCTATATCCACGCTAGATCGAAAAATGTCCTTTTTCCCGCTTTTGAACTGTCATCATGGTGTCCCTTTTTTTTTTCTTCTTTTGGCTTTTACACTTAAGTGTATTTAGCCACTGGTAGTCCCTTCCACCTTCTTTCATTTTTACGTATATACCGACAAGGATATGTGATCGAGTGGGCATAAGTCAAACTAAATTATAACTGCTCACTAACGCCCTCATGTAGTTACACAAGATACTTTTTGTACTGCTTTTTATTTCATGCCATTTTCTATGTCCTTGTAGATTTCACATATTTTCTTACTGGTATAATGTAAATCAGGTATTGTTTTTCAAGGATTATTTTTGTACTTGTTTGTAAAATGGAACAATTATTGTTTATTACAGGCGTTTATGTTCGAATCATCTCTGAGTATGGCAATCACGCGCTGGGGGCTGCAGACGTGTCAGAAACGAGACGCAAGTTACTACGAATGTTGGCAGAAACTACCCAAACTGTTCTCTGACAAGATACAAGTTTAATTTTTATCGTTTTGTACAGTCAGCTGCAAAAGTATACATTTATTAAATACGCTTTTAGGTTATAAATGCATGTAAAATGTTATTGACGCATAAATGCATTGTTTTGAAACCGGATATCTGTAAATGTTTCTAAAGTTTTGTAAATGATATCATACTAATATTATAAATGGGCAAGTTTATATGGATGGATGTTTGTAGCCTAAACGGCTGAACGGATTTCGATGAAATTTGGTATAGATATAGAGGATAGTCTGTAAGAAAATATAGGCTATTCAATTTTGTTTTTAAATTCCAAGCAGAGGAGTCGCGGGCGAAAGCTAGCGTTTACATATTTATGAAGCTGACTGTACATATGTCAATCATGTTATTTTTTGTAATCAAACCTTGGTTACTCCTGTAACGTTTAAATATTTTTTAATCAATTTTCTTTGATGACAGTTACATCTGTTTTGTGCGGTTTTTAAAAATAAAACAACACATATTACGATAGTCTTTAATTAATAATATTTAGCAGAGCTTAAAAATACATACCATTATTGAAATATTACAATAAAAAGTTATTCAGCCGCATCATGAACGACGAGAAAGTATAAGAAATAAATTAACACGGAATTAACTCACACGACCGTATTGCGGAACCTTGTCTAATGGTTCAGAAACAAAAAATAAATGTTTTACATAAATAAAATGCGTGTTAACATATAAACCACGGAAAACGACCAAGCACATTGGTCCCGAACATTTAGTTCAAATGCGGTATTACATATGTGAGATATAATCTATCTATACATATAATAAAACTAG
>LD688935.1:3938802-3952702 GCA_003118335.3 Papilio memnon
TCTTTTGCACTCTATGCTGCAGGCAACTCACTCATTCACTCATCAGGTTTTAATTTGTCAATTGACATTGACAGGTAATCAAACATGGCTGATGCAGCTGCAGCACGTCGCGAGGCACGTAGAAAAAGAATTTTAGAAAATTCTCACAATAGATTGCAGCTTATATCAGGAAAAATCAATGATGAATGTTGCAAAGGTAAGTGTTTGTAAAATTGTCGTACTATTCATACTTAAAGATAGTGTTAAATAATTTGTTTCTTTACAGATTCTCTTCGAACTCCTATGCTTGATCTAAATGTTGACGTGCCTCTTATAAAAGAGGTAAATACAGTTAATACCTGTTTTGTAAGTAATGGAGTGGTACCCAGTAATTTGGAGACACAAGAGTTTACAAGTGAAAATGCAGATGTTCCCAATGACTTGACATCTTTTCTACCACCAACACCTGAACATTCACCATCACAACACTCCTCGCTAATCAGTAAACTAGTCGATCATAAATTTGACATAGTTCTATTATCATTATTCATACAAATACTTAATGGATTGTCTATTTTTAAAGTGGATCAGTCATATTTTTTTCTACCACTAGTCTTATATGTTGTGACTAAATTATTCTTTTTTCCCAATGAAAGTAATTCCAGTATTGCTAACACTCTTTTACAATTGCAAGGAATATCAGCGCAGAATGTAAAAGTAATATTAAATGTTTTACAATTGTTTATGGTCATTTCAAGAGATGTTTGTGTGTTTTTGTTTACAACTATATGCTTACAATCCATTTCCATTGTGTTATTAGATGTTATCACTTAATGTACAATATAATATTGCATTTAATTTTGTAAACAGATGCATTGTACAAACAGCTCATTGTTATTGTTTTGGGGCACTAGGGAGGGTATGGAACAGTAATTATGATGGCTTGTGCCTTTGAAGAGAGAATTTGTGACATGTGTCACTTATTGCCATTTTAGTTTTAATATAGTGCATTAAATTTCTGTTGACATGGGAACTGGTTATCACAATGTATGTTTTATATAAAGGGGTGTTTCCTATTGGTGTGCTGATTGGTCCAATGGGAAATATCCTGTTTAAAGTCAAAATGAACTTCCATTATTAATAATCAGAGACTGTAATCATTGCTGTGTTTTTATGGACTTCCTTTAGCATGGTATGATTTTGGAGATAGGGGAATCATTTGACTCTTTCTTCTCTGTGGTGTTGTAGGGTTACAGTTAGTGTGATTTATTAGTTTTATAAATTTGCTAATATTAAATATGTTTTTGTAGTTTGATATTTTCACTTTATGTGCCAGTTCTTCATCAAGTTGTAACAAGATTTATTGTTTTTATATTTTTAGATTGCATATTTAAAATATTAATTGTGGCTAACTCTTAGCCTATGTAAGCCTTCTCTTAATCTATATTGCACAGTTATTTCAACTGCTGTATATTTTTATATGTACATTTTAATACTATTCTCATAATGTTTAGCTTGAGGAATAATGTATTAACTTTCCGTGCCACTTACCTTGAGAGTTATTTCATACAAATTCATGGTTAGGAATATTTGTTAAATGTATATTATGTACTCATGCCTTTAGACTTTGGATAACATGGTCAGGTTTAAATAAATTTGTATACATTAAAAAATTAATTTTTATAAAATGAGCTCTGACAATTGTATTATATTTTTATTGTTAAATAAAGAGCAGTAAACAAGGTCTTGTATAAACAAGATAAACAGTAACTACTCAAACCTTACTAACTAACCGGAGGCCCAATTATAGTCCCTTTCCAGTTCCACCCTTTTCTTATAAGGAAAGGATTGGATGGGAAAGTGGATTTAACGGTGGAGGAGACGCATGGGAAGGGGAAATATTCTCTTCATGTGCGTCTGTTCGTCGATTTAGGGTAGGCAACGCATCTGCAATTGCGGATGTTTATGGGCAGCGGTCGCTTCGCCATTTTGGCGGATTTAGGTGGCCGCTTGCTCGTTTGCCACCTTATTTTATAAAAAAAAAACTACTGAGAGTCTTAGATTTCTTTCTTTGAGACTGATTACAGATATTGGGTACTACTATCAACTAAATTGGTGAGTTTTTGAGTGTGTCTTGCATATCCCACTAGACATTTTCATTATTGTGTCCTTTATAAAAGCAAAGTGCCTTGACCATTGTTAATTTATTGAATTCTATAGTTTAATTTACTTCTGTCAATGATATTGTTCATAATGTCAGAGTTCATTTAAAGTTTTTAAAGTTTCACTTGAAATAAGGACAATACTAAATAAAAGTCCATTATAAATAAAAACTTGAAGTTTTTTCAATAAATGTAATCTAAGGTTTGTACTTGGATTTTAATATAATGGCTGTAAAAAACAGCTTTTATCGTGTAATATAAAATTGGTTCTGTATGTAATTAATTTCGAAATGTATAACTCAGTAATGTACCAAAGATATGCCTAAAATTCAAATGTACTTTCACTATACATTTTTCCTTTGTTAATTAATGAAAAATGTGACTATATAATGAAACTCGAAATGTTTTTTTGTAAATGAAATATTACACCAAACTGAAACAGCCAAAATGAAGTGGGAAATTTGTATTTTGACCTTGCTGTTATGTCAATATTCATATTGACTACTAGGCTAGACTTCAGCCTGCTACATTCATTTTTAACTTAACAGTTCAACTGTTCAATTAAAAATGAATAATAGAGAGCTGCAGTAATTTTTGTTGTCACAAAAATTGTATTTAATAAAAACAAAATAGATTTTATTTCAATTATATTTTGTAAAATATTCTAATAAAAATTGTTGTAACAAAGTTTCCTTTTGTTTTATTGATGTTCCTACAACACGGTTTCTGAAATAAAAGTAATTAGTTTAGGCATATTATAGGACCACTGTCATTTATTGTTCTTCCAGACTATCCACATCTATGCCAAATTCATTGAGATTCATTTGCAGTATAGGCTAGAAACTAACGAAACATCCATCCATCTAAACTTTGGCAGTGATAATATTAGTAAGATGTAGCATGGAGGATTAAAAACTTAAATTTGATATGCTGTATAGTAATTTTTGAAAGATGAGATCTAAACTTCCTTATCTTTAAATTTACTGATAACTATACTGGTGTATATCTTGAGCTACTCTCCGCAGTCTCATAATGGCAGATTCTGTGAAATGGGCTCAAAATTATATTCTACAGATAATAAATATTGTGTCATAATAAAAATAAAACTAAATGGAATTATTGCATAAATAAAACAAACAACTAAATGAATGTCATTCTAATAATGATTTTTATTAACAGATGATATTAATGAACTATCATTTACAAAAAGAAGTACTTTACATTAAGCGAAAAAAATTAAAACTTAAAGAAACTCTTAATGCTATCTATCATTTTCTTACTTCGCTTGGTTTCCGGAGGTTGTTCGGTTTTATTGTCACCCGTACTCTGACGTTCTAAAGACTCATTTGGTTTAATACTGTTTGATTCTTTATTTGTACTATTTATGTGCTTAATTTCTGAAACATTATTTGATGTCAATTGTGAATTTGTTAATTTTTCCGGCTCGGTAAGAGTTTGTTTTTTTGACACTTCAGTTTGTGTCAAATTGCTTGTTTGTTTATCAATACATTTTACATCAATATTTTCCTTATCTTTGAAGTCAATAAAATCGTCAGAGCACCCGAATTCCTATTGTTCTTTTACTGATTTCGATTTCTTCGGTTGTCGTATTTGTTTCTGTCGTACCAAATCTGTACGTCCAATAGCAATCATTTTCAGTTCCCAAGCTTCTAGATCTTTTCTGAAATAAATTTATCATTTGATAAACTGTCAACAGTAAATATTCGTTAAAGACTACATACATAGAACAGAACATGAACCTCACTGAAATAAATTATACATAAAAAAAAAATATTTTAAAACATTTTTTTAAATTAAAAAAAAACCTCTAATTTACAAAGGTTTTGTTGTACCTGCAAATTATAATTTGGAGTATAAGTTTGTCATAACATTAATATTTCATGTTGATAAAAAACAACTTAATAAGTACTGTCAAACATAACTTACTTGTATTTATCCATAAGCAGTTGAGCTTGTTTTTCATACTTCACTCTTTCACTTTCAGGCAACTTTAACCAATCCTTTTTCATCTGTTCTTGGTACTCTTTCATATTGTTACCTTGTAAAAGATCTTTTTTTGTCTGTGTGAATAGAAAGTAGGAAGACATTGGTTTTTTCGGTTTTCCCATTTCTTTTAAT
Source organism: Papilio memnon (assembly GCA_003118335.3). Lineage (NCBI taxonomy): Eukaryota > Metazoa > Arthropoda > Insecta > Lepidoptera > Papilionidae > Papilio > Papilio memnon. The sequence goes on from LD688935.1 coordinate 3,943,083, forward strand.
TCCTGTAAGGCACACAAAAAAAAAACTTTATTAATTTTCCCCTTGGGCAGGGGACTGGTGTCCAAAATAGAGAGGCCCCTGTGTGATGGATCACCAAGCCACCTGCCACCAGGCAGATCACAAAAGAAATTGTATTATTAGATTATCAATAGTAATATCATAAAGATTTGTAGGTAGCACTGTTCAGAGTCTATATAAACTAAGTAGCATACACTATGTTTATTACTAGAAAATCTTTTTCTTTTAACTCAGCGCAGATGAAAGTAGAGCCTACCTAAGTTAGGGATGCCAAGGGCATATTCAACCACACTGGCCCATTGACTTCATACGCATCTTTAAATGTCTACTCTCGCAGGTCATCACAATGGTTTTTTTCACTGTAAGAGTTTTGGAATTGTTAATAGATAGACTTACCGCTTTTAGTTTTCTCTTCTCTTTAGCCGCAGACATTTCAGATTTAAGTTTCTTTATGTCTTCTTTCTGTTGCTCAGTTAATGATGCTTCATACAATTCCTTTATCTTTTTGTAATCCTCTTGATCTTTTTCATATTCTTTTACCATTTGTGCCTTTGTCTGAAAATTATAGAAAATGAATATATCTAATGATTAAATGAGTAACGCAAAGTTTATTAAATAAACAATTATTTATCAGCCTGTAACGCAGTACTTGTAGGTTATTCACAATGACTACTGCTCCTTTTGGATTTCAGCTAAGCAGGCTAGTTTGGCACCTTACACAAATATAATAAATAGAGAAATATTTCACACCTCACTATCAAGTTGTTGCCAGTGTTTTGACATCCATACAATAGACTCCTTAGATGTTATGCCAGGATTTTTAGCTAGAAGTGCCGGCCGCATTTGACTCATGAATTTAAAAAAAGGTGTCAACGGCCTCTTAGGTTTTTCTATCCCCAATTTCTCTTCAGCTGACTTCTTAGTATAACTACATACTTGTACATTGTTTAACCAGTTCGCCCTGTAAGATTGAATAACAAAAATGAATAATGTTAAACGGATTGAATTAAAATCGAATCCGAACTGTTTAATTTTTTATAAAGAATCGAGAAGATGTGAAAGGAGTCAAATACATAAATCATTTTTGTAATTTTAACACATGAAAAAAGTCTTTTATCAACAATAACAAATTAGCGTCCTAACCTATAACTTACCTTGTATGTAGAACAGTTTTATAGCTTCCTACCACGTAATTACTCAGACGACTTATCTGAGTAATTGACGACATTATTATGTTATAGTTAATAACAGATTATTACGTTATTTTATTCTTACTTCCAACAAATCAGAACTACAATTTATAAAAATAAAATTGACCACCCCAGTGTACCATAGAGTATAAATCAAGGACTGCCAACTGTCAATGTCATCGTTAATGACATATTTGTCAAAGACTAACTTCACAGAGTTGTAATGGCAACTAGTTTTTGGGAAAATCTATCACTTGGTTCAAAATATGATTATATGGTGTGCATTTCCGTTCATGTTTTATTTATCAAGAGCTGAAGAAATAGTTTCCTTAATTGATTAGATGGAAATGAAAATAAAAGCCTTGAGGAACTTTAAAATTAATTTGACACTTGTTTAGCAATTGGGCGTTTCTTGTCCACTTCCGCTCTTTCTATAGTTTTATATTTAAGCTTATATCTTCATGTAACCGCTTATTAGCTCTGTTCTGTTGCATATAAATGTTTTATTTAATAGCATATCTACTTTTTTACTACTTAATTAAAACACAGTATGTTTTCGAATTTTTTATTGTTACACATTATTTACAAAATTGCCAACTTAAAATTTATATTTACAACATATTTAACTATTTACTTTAGTCACTATTTTGGCAAAACGGAGGTGGGATTTTGCGTGGCTTTCATTACATCTTATACTTTCTTGTTATTAAGTTTCTCTATGTAGTCTAACATTAAGAAACTTTTTTATAAAACAACAAAATGGTCAAATCACAAATTCTTTTGAGTTAAGGCTATACACATTACATACATATACTCTGTATATTCATCCCAAACACGATTATGTTACTTAAAAAATATTCGTTAACGTGAAGAAATGTAACTATGTACTAAAAATTACAATATTTGTTTCTATTTACAACTTCACAACTCTTATCCAGAACCAACACATCGTTTTGTTCAAAACTTATAATACAAACCAAAACAAACTTATACTTTGTTAACTACAATACGTTTGCATAATTTATTAAAACAAATGTTTAACTTGATTTTTTGTTGTTATTCAGATGTTATCATAACTTACAATATAATTTAAATTTTATATACAATCTATAATCGCATCAATAAAAACTATTTTCCTATTTACATAATCAGGCTTCATATCAACATTTTAATTGCGCATCTTTAAAAATCAACTGATGCAAGTATTATTAATTAACAGACTTAATTTCAATGGCACTTGTTTATCCATATGTCAATGTAAATACAGATTATAATAAACGCCATAGGATGCGTTTTAACAGATACAAAATTAAATAGCGAAAATTAATTAGCCCGTCAGTCATAGTATTGTTTCACCGGCTGAATAATGATAATGCCTCGGTTTCCTATAAGATTGGTGTTGAGGAGGTCTGTAGGTGGCATATTTGTGCGTATGTCGTGGCAGAGAGTGCGAATGTGTACTGTAACATTGCAATGTCAACGGAGTAGGCGTTGGCCCCGCTGGACATTTGGCTAGCGTAGGCTTAGTTGGACCTGAAATTCTCCTCCAAAGCGCTTTTAACCGCGGCGTCGCTATCCAAACTGCGACCATGACGCCGAGAATTTGAGTCGCGAATATTCTGAAGAGAAACACCCAGAATGCCGGCCGCGGCTGCGTTGATGGTTCAAGTGAAGGTTCAGGAGCTGCGAGCCAATCGTCACGCCAAGTATACTCGTATATCCAAGTGGCTAATATACATGTTGAGGGTACAGCATAAAGCGCTGCAAATGCGCCTAATCTTAATAGACTCTGATCTGTATGTGGCTGTGGTGGAGCGTTGAGAAGCGCTGCGGGCGCTGGTACAGGCGCCGGCCGCCGGAGGACGGTGCGCAGGCCCGAAGCCAAGAACAGGCATCCGAGCAGCAAGCAGATTGCTTCGGGTATGATCACCAGAGCCAGTAAAGATTTGCTCGATTGGTTGCCCACGAAGCACGTACCTGAAAGAATATGTATTTCTTTGTTAGGTCTACAGCGGTGTAATATGTTAATTAGGAATGCATAAACTTTATATAAATTGCTACGTATACTAATAGTAAATAACTATGCAGGGAGTGCAATACAGCGGATACGAAGCCTTTCTCTCGAGTACCATTTATCGGTGGTGAATAACATTCCGTTTCCCTATAAAGCAGCTCTCAAAGCGAACACCTACACAAACAGCCGGCGAGAAAAAAGCCTCGCATTAATAAGGCAGCGGTTAAAAGGGCCGATTTAAAATTGAAATACGATCGTGCGAGGTGGAAAGGTGTCGTATTTAACGGCTCGAATAATGGCCGAGCATTTCTTTCGGCCAGTATTATAATGGAAACGAAAATAATAAAAATGAACCGACAATACACTTTGCAAGATTAAAACAGAACGCCTGAGAAATGCGCCGTTCGCTCCCACCTCTTAAATAGAAATAATAAACGTGTTAAGAACTATGTTATCAGGAACATGAAAAGAAAAAAGAATAAAACAATCCCATACCTACATGGAAAATGAGACACAGAATGCCGTGTGCTAAAAGACATTCCAATACATTTTCATTGTACCAAGTGTGCTTATAGTTTAAACTTAAGCTAAACTCTATATGGTAACATAAGTTAAACTCTATCTAAGTACTTTAAGTTGGACTGAAATCAAAAATTCCGTGTAGATTATTCTAAATCCGGTTGGAAGGCGGCAAAACTTTTCGGTAGCGACTGATCAAAGCGGCATTTCAATTATTCACGTAAGAGTTGCTTATCTATAGACCAAAAACACCGCACTACGCGTAAGTTATCAAAGTGGCATTATCAAATAAGCTGCGTAAGATATAATACTTAATATTCCGCATTACAGTAACGCCGCACTGATAATGCTTGAATTCATGTTAATTAGGGACACAACAATACAGAGCAAAGTTACATCTCTTTGTAGTCGGAAAGTTGCGCTGTTTTAACTTTAAGATGAAGTATTTATTCACCGACACAGGCGGCACGCGACTAAGTTACGATAAGATTCTGTCGTGTAAAAGTTCCCCTTGATAAAGTGCTATGCAATATTTGTTTACATTATAAAACAAATGTTAATGTTATAGTACTAGCAATCTCGAGAGACTTCAGGTGAAATAAAAAAACAAAGTTAGTTCTATGCTCTACTCCAGGCTGTACTATGTCTGTTTGTACCAAATCTATTCAACAATTCTGGAATTACGTGGTAACAAATCTTGTAATTTGCGATTCCGTCCGCTTGAAAAATCCAAAAGTGAGAGCCTGTATGTTCTTCCAGACTATTCTCTACATGTATAACAAATTTCATAGAAATCCGTTCAGCCGTTTAGACTACAAACTTTCGCATTTATAATATTAGTATGAAGTATGATTTCTGTTACGAAATCTGCAAAAATAACCGTATATAAGTTCAAAATGAATTCAATATTGCGCAGGGTATATTTAACTAACAATTCTTTTTTTTTTCAATCTTAAGAGTCATTATTAAGTTTGGTAGTCTGAATAGGCACGGTGCGTAGTTGAAGACAAAACGTTGAATGCGGTTATTGTATGAAACGCATGCTCCCGCGCACTCGCGCAAGATTTAATCGCTTTGAAAAACGCCGCCGATCAAATAATCAAGGGGAACATTACCAAGGAATCGTAATCGTCATTGTACAGCCGATACGGATGTTAGACTTGTATTGATCCATGGCGTACCAATACGAACCTTTTTGATCCTTGAGTTTTTTTTTATTTGTACTGAATATTTATTTTTTGTCTATAATACAACAGATGGCGCTAAGGATTAAGCGCTTGTATTATAATTGTAACACTGGCCACCGACAAAGACAAATTAAAAATATAATAAAAAAATAAAGTATGATTTTAGGCGTAAAACAAAAGAGTGCAAGATGTGATACGAAAGAAGTGACAACGTAAATGTGAGCGCGTGCAATAAATTGTATATAGGTCTTGTGTAAAAATATGAATAGTTTACATGTATTCAATACAAACTAAAGCAATTTTATTTTTAAGTAACACATAAGTTCAGCATTTGTCGAAGTTATTATCTAATATTTATAAACCAACACGGTCTTTTAACTTAAAAGATGCCTTTTCATGTTATAAGAATTTCGGACGGACTTTACCCAAGAGTTTCAAAGTCACTTAGTGGTAATAGTATAAGCCTTAATTGGATTTCAAATTCCTATCCATCATATTTAAAGTCAAGTCGACCAGATGTAATCATTATAAATGACAAAATTAATACTTTTATGACATCGTCGCGACGTAAAAGTTATAATGCTTTGAACTTATCTTTAATTCTAATTAGGGAATGTATACGTGCATACAAGAGAATTAAATGCTCCTATTTTTAATCCGTTACACGTGTTAATTAAGATAAGCGAATAATCCACCTTAAAGTAATAAAATTTGGCTTAAAAATAAACTAAAGCAACGCCAGGGATTATCTAGAATTATTTAATTAAGGCGACCCCGTTGTAGTAGTGCGAGTTTAACACAAAAGAAAATCATATTGTCAAAATTTTTCTTTCACTAAGTAGCTAAATGTACTTATCTCTGCTATTTTATAATACTTTGGGGGTGGGGGGTTAGACGCCTCTATCTGTCCAGCGCCCAGGACAGTAGCTCAACCACAATACTGCTACTGTTCCGACCCGACTATCTTAAATACCAGGCACCATGGATACTGGATTCCTATATGTCGCTAACGTTAAAAACTTCAATAATATTGACGGTCACAGCTAGAAGTATATTTCTTCTACACTTCTGCTTGCCTGGTAAGGACTCTACCATACAAAGTTAGCGTACCAGTGAGTTCATCCGCGTCGACATCTCTGGTGACGAGTACCGCTGCCGCCAGTGCAGCGGGCACCCCCCACGCGGCTAGCTGCAGTAGTGAAGAGTGCCGGTCTCCGCGTGCGCCAGTACCCCCTGCACCCGGCGCGACCGGCGCAGGGGGTCGCAGCACACTTGCACGCCACGCACCCGCTACTACAACCCACCTGAAATAAGAAAGTTGCATTTACATATCTATATATCAATAACACTTATATCTTATTTCCAGGTTTAACTGCCGCACTCAGAGTCACACCTTACGGTTTAATGGTAACTTAAACACTCAATCATTACCTAAAAAATAATAATTAAAATTACCCACGCAAACACAGAACGTACGTTATCAAATTAAATAAATAACGAGACATTACAGGTTTAATTGAGAATTACTAAAATATTTGTAGTAAAGCCGTTGATGATAAAGGTATGACAATTACAGCAATTAAATACTAAATGAGAGCTCGGGTATGCAGAACATCAGCTGTACGAACAGGTGAAACTGTTTTATAGCGAAATATAGCCGTGGCAAAATAAACAAGTCCTTTATATTTTTTGAATGATAACTGCATTTACCACTGTGTTTTGTGCTTTTTCTAGTTAGATGTTTGCAAGAATTTAATTGCTCAGCGACGTAGAGACTACCTTAATTAACCTGAAGAAATATTAACGTTATAAGGCATACCTTAACCAACATATTAAACCGTACCTGTATAATGCATTTAATTATGTCTCTTTGATTATAAGATGCTTAAACTGAAATACGAGCGTTGTCAACCCCTTACTTAGCTCGTTAAAAACTCTGACAGGTAAATCCATCCCGACTCGAACGGGAAAGGTGTCGCCTTGTTTTAAAACCGACGCCACATTAAAGAGACCTCCCCTCAAGAAACAAGGTACTATACTATTAAGTCCTAAAAGAATTCATCGAGGCCGTCTTAAACTGGACCAAGAAACAGGCAGTGGCGTGTCGCTAGCACTTGAACAAACAAAGTTCCCTGTTTGAACAGAACCGAAAGTGGCGATAGTCCAAACATTCTTGTTTGTTCGCTTGCTCGCATGTTTGATCCGGCCTCCGACGCCAGCGGCATGTCGGCTAACATTTTACTATTATAATGTTTGTACGATTTGCATTCAACTCATTATACATTTACATGTACTCTTCGAAACAGCCGTACTTATTCTCAAGCAAAGATAAATCTAAATATATAGTGACATTCCTTAATCTTTGACAAAAATATATTGCCATTTTTGCGACTATTCACAAAAATATTTTTATGTTAGCAACTTTTTTACTTTTAAATGTACAGAATTATTTTTAATTATAAAAGAATTAAGGTCAAACGTAAAACGTAGATAAAAAATTTAGTTTATGCAATGTTGATGTTTTTTTATACGACAAAGACATTTATTTTGTGCAATTAACAAAAAATGCAAGGTTACAATTATTTTTTTCGTGCAATATGTTACTGTAAACCGATAGTGTGCCACTGCTATGTATCGAATTACATCTTCGTGACACACAATGGCCTAATTATTTCTTAAACAGTATTATTAAAATTTAAGCACCAATTACGCGATATTGTATGTATTGACAACAACTTTGATTTTTAACTATAGCTTAACTAAGATAAAATCCTAGCCTAGAGACGCTTCAATCGCCTTCTCCATTACATTAGACAATTTCTAATGTACGCAAAGAAATTAGTTCCATATTTTTCCGCAATATGGTGAGTGTTTTTAATTTTAACAAAGGTTATTAACTAAATTAACCTTCAACTAAACTTATGACTGAATTTTCCAGATGGCCCTCTTTTAAAACGTATTGCATACTCATTGCCATATTGTTTCGTAAAAAACTTTGATGATTTTAATGGTTATTACTGATTTTAATACATTTATATGCGTAAACAAAAATGGTGTTAAGTAAACAAATTGCCAATGCATTTGTTAAATGCAGAGCATCGAGAAAATGCAAATGATATTACGGTCAAACCAAAAGAGGTATGTCGTTTCTCGCTTGGCTGCATTAAAGATTTTTTTATTTTTTTTTATGGCGGGCGCTTCGTGTCTTGCCTCAAGTGGCCATTAAACGATAACGTTATCTTGTGGGTAACGATTGGTTTCACGCTATATTACCAAGATTGGATTACGAGTGAGTTATGGAAACAATAAAACATGTAAATCAAAGTCAAATTACGAAACATGTGAAAAATGTTAACTGTAATATTAACCACATCTTTAGTGTTTTAATTACTTCAACTTACTGGCAACTAGCTGATCACTCGCATAGCGATAATCTTTTCTTTTTTTTCAAGATGTGGCCAGTATTGTAAATATCAGGAAGATATTCGTGTTCTGATAAAGTAGGTAATAAACACTAAGTTATAGGTGTAAGTATTTTTTTTGTACCAAATTCTACTGACATTCTTCCGCCAGATACAAAATTAGACTGGTGGTTGACTTGGTTTGTCAATTTTCATATACATGACATATTTTTTCCCGCCAATTAATCCTATCAGTATGTACAACCTCGTACGCTAGACGCATAGTAAAAAATTAAGTAAGCACGTAGTATATTTCTTAGGTGCGAGATAGGATCGACCGCATAAAGAAGGCTCGTTAAGACGATCGTAACAATAAAATCCAACACCCACAGCACTAGTTAGGTGAACGGACCCATTTATTGCCTCGGACGCGTTCCCCACCCATATATTTTCTTGTTCACTTTATTCTTCTGATATATCGATATAGCAGGAAAATTTAAACGACTTTTATGACTACAACCCTATTTGTTAAGATTTATTTAAGAAATATTTAATTCTTTTGTTTATTTACATAGTATTATTGACGATACGTCTAACATTAACATAAAAATGTTAAGTTCGCTCGAACACGTCCATTTGATTTCTTTACATAAATAAAGAAATCTAGTTTAAGCAAGATTTCTTCAGTATTAATTTTTCTCTCATGTCTGCATTTCGCAGCCCCCTTGCCTTGTGTCGATGATCAATTTGCATATCATATTACGAGCAAGTCATCATGGCCCTACGTAGGGTCGGAGTTATTTCTGGCGCTCGTTAAATCGATTACCCGTCCAATTCGTCCGTCTCTCGCCTGCCGTGCCCGGCGTGCCCGTCGCGCCTCTGTTCCCGGATGCACTATTTCTGATCCACGCCACTTTGACACCGAGATTTGTAATATTAATGTGTTGATACTTAACAGAAACATTGGAAAAGGCGATATACTCATTGTTAATGGTACAGGGAAATGAATATCCAAAGGTAAGTCTAGGAAAAGATGGATGAATTGCCTAATATGCCGAGGTTAAGAAGAGAGCGATGTTTGAAATGATGGAAGATAGGTTGAACTAGAAGATAAAAACCTGGTGAAAACACAAATGAGCAGTAAGGTCAAATCTCTACTAATATAATAAAGCGTAAACACACACTTCTTTGTGGCTCAAGATGTCAGCAATCACAGCATATTTTTTAATAATTCTGTTTTTAATAAAAAGCCCTACACTTACGTCATGCTTTAGGCTATATATTTTCACGC
>LD688935.1:3976503-3988181 GCA_003118335.3 Papilio memnon
CGGATGTAGCCGAAGCCCTCCTCCTCCTCCTGCAGGTCGTCCGGCGGGAAGGCGGGCTCGCCCTCGCTGCGTTGGTTGGGAAGGCGGCGCGCAGGCGGCGAGGCGGCGGAGGGCGACATGCGCGGCGGCGGCTGGGGGGGTTGGGGGGGCTGCGGCGGAGGCGCGGGCGCGCTCTTGAACCTGTTAAGATCGAGGGAGCTGGAACGCGCGTGGTTGCGCAGCGGGCGCGGCGGTGGCGGCGGCGGGGGCTCCTTCTTGGGCGGGTACTGCAGCGACTGCGGCCCGTCCTCCGCGTGCACCGAAGGCTCGCGGGCGGGCGGCGGCGGCAGCACGCCCGCGCTCTTGACAGGCTTCTTCGGCTGCGGCCGCTGGATGGCCTTTATCTCCTGGTTGTTTCCGTTCTGCGGCGGGTCCGGCTGCGCGGCGAGCCGCTTGGGGCTGGCTAGCTCGAAGGCGTGCGCGAAATCGTCCCTGCGCGGCGAGGTGCTGGCGCGCATGTCGCCCTCCCCGTGCGCGGGCAGGGCGCTCGCGTCGGGCGTCACCCTCAGCGCGACAGGATGGAAAATCTTAGGATCCCTCTCGACTGCCGACTTTTGAAAGTCGAAATTGACCGGCTTGGGCCCGGGGCTGGAGACGCTCAACGTGGGCGAGTCGTCGACGAATTTGGTCCACTCCTTGTTGTTGACCTGGGGCTCCGGTTTGGGCGGAGTCAGCGATGGCGGTCGGTCTTCGGGTTTCTTCGCGGGTTTACTTTCGTAGGGGTCGTTGGCTTCCGGTTTCGGTGCGAAGTTGAAGTCGGCGGAGGTGCCGGAGCCGAACATGTCGGAGCCGAGGTCGACGAGGTCGGTAGTAACCGCCTGCTGGGAGAAGTGAGAGTCCACCCTGGGCACGAGGGAGGCGGGCAGCATATCGGGCACGGGTATGTTGCTCCGCCTCAGCACGATCAAATGCATCGCTATGCTGAACTCCTCGAGAGTTAGCATACCGTCTTTGGTGATATCTGATAGCTGCCATATTTTTCTAAGATCGGCTACCGACAGGCGAGATTTTTCAAAGAACATTCTGAAAAGAAAGATGTGTTTGTGAAAGTTTGGTATTAGAAAAAAAAATTACGAATCTTGTGACATATGATCAGCGTTAGCATTAAAGTGTACACACCTGGCAGTGTGTCCGGAGAGCAGTCCGCGCTCGGGGCGCAACTGCGCGAACTGCGCGGCGTAGTGTCGCGCCTGCGCCTCGCTCACCGCCCACAGCGCCGCGCCCTCCGCCGCTTCCCCCTCGCCCTCGCCCTCTTCCTCAGATGAATGTCGGTCCGATGACTCTTCTTCAGTACCTGGAATAATATTAAAGGAGTTGTCACCTTGAGATATATAGTAATCCTGTTAATTTCTCAATAGTATAGCTAGATAAGTAACTAGAAATCATATAATGTCGATATCATTAGCATACAATGTTATAATGTACAAATGGGCACAAGAGTATCGTCAATATTTTTGACTGTATTCATTCAGATACATCTTTTATTATATTTTATTATGTGTATCGTTTTTATGAAATGTACTTTGGTCCCAGTTAGCAGTTTAATTAACAGCCGTCAAAATCGTTATTAGCGCAAGAAAATTAATTGTAGTCAGAAGTTTAAAAGTGACTCACAATACCTTGTTAAGCCAGTTTCGATAACGACTGAGCCAGACGTGTTTTATTGTTTGCTTTTTTATTTTCAAGATGCGCTTTTTGCGACTAAAAAAGTTTATTCGGAATGTTATTTTTTATTAATTTCACCGAATCAATTAATATCGCTGTTATGGAATTTGATACTCCAAATGTGCTCTATTCATCATATTACACAGTATTGGTCAAATAATAACGTGCGCGTCAATGGTCTGTCAAAAATCGCCACAATAGATGAAAAGTAAACAAACCTATTTTTCTGACCCTACTAACATTTTAGATTCGAAAGCTATGACGTCACAATCTGCGGATTCTTAAACACTTCGCTGCGTATGCGCAAGTTAAATCTATCAGAAGTCAATATTTTAAGGGAATTTGAAGTTTGAGTGTGGTCACCACCATGGACTTAATTATAGCACAACAGTTGTGCGATTGTAGATTATTTTACAGCCAATTCAACTGTTTAGTTGCACAACTAAAAATCGTGTAGTGTGCGCACCTCCATATAAGCCCATAGAAGTCAAAGGTAGACTTGTGTTGTGTGTGCGAGTCAGTTGTGCGATAGTTTAGTCAAAGATGTACGCGCGCTCTTAAATGTCGTTTAACACTAACCTAATAACCGCGTATGCTCCTCAGCGGTGTTGGTAGGCCATACACCGCGTCCGGTGGCACTGTGCTCCCATACCGGGTGCACGCGCTCCGCCACGCTGTTGGTCGGCGTGGGGCTCTCACTCGCCGTGCTCCACGGTGACCCAGTCTTACCTCTCCTCTGAAATGCATACAATCACCATTGTTGTTTATATTGCCGCACACTCAAGTTATATGATAAAATAAAATACCGTACTCAGAATAAGCCCTAAACAGGATCTTTAAAACATTTACTACTAGCTTTCGCCCGCGACTCCGTCCGCGTGGAATTAAAAAACAAAAGTGATTAGCCTATGTGTTCAGACTATCCTCCACGTCTATACCAAATTTCATCGAAATCCGTTTACCCGATTAGGCTACAAACTCTAATAAACATCCATCCATCCATCGCTGTCGAACAGAATAAATAGTATCCTATGTCCGTCTCCGTAAAGCCATTCTTGAGTTATAGTGTAACTAATATGACTTTCTTTTATATATATAGATATGGAATTAACATTAAGAAAACCAATTGATAACGTTAACGCAACTTGAGTCCATTTGTAATAGTCTTGATAAGAACATTTCATAGTTTTAAGAAATTTCCCTCATTGTACAAATAAAATCAAAAATAATGCCTAACTGAACATACATATAATAATGTAGTTTTGTAATTGCAATTCTGTTATTTAAATGGTTTAAAAATAAACAGTACATTAGCTTAAGGTTAACAAGTAATAGAAACCTTTTAGCAAAAAGTTTGTTGCAGTGAGCTGGAACAAAATAAAAATTGATTGACCTTATGAAAAACATTACCAAGGTCCATAAATAAATAAGAGATAGATAGACATATAAATATTGTGACTTGAAGTAAAAGTTTTTGCTTTGACTTTATTCACTAAGGCTACAAACAATAAACAATAGTTTTTTAGTAATTTAAACATAGGTTAAAAAAAAAATCCAAATAATAAAATATCTCTTGCTTCATTTAACAAATTATTATAATAAATATCATTGTACATATATAAATGTAAAGTAAAACCTTTGACCTCCTTTTTAAGTTAATACCACAAAAAGATGAACAAAAAATTTGATGCAGTTAATAAATTCTTTGATTACAAATTATATTCCAATATAGGTAGTACTATATTGATAGTGAACCGCTAGTGATAATAAAAAGGTAAAATTTATAATAGTGTGGTCTAATAAATAACAATTTCTCTGTAACATTAAACATAAACAATGTAATTCAATTATACCTAGAACCTAGCAGACGTAGAAAGAGATGGATGGATTGCGTGAAAGGTGACATGATGGTGAAGGGAGTGACGACTGAGATGTCTGATGATAGTTATTTGGAGGATGAAAACCTGGTGCTCCATCCCTACGGAAGTAGGATAAGGTAGGAGAGATGATGAATGTAATTCAATTATACCTGAATATATTGTTATGACCTAATCAGTTCTGTATAAGATTAAGATTAGTTTAAGCACACTGCACAATACATGCAGACTTACCTCACAGCGAAATCACACACACACCACACAAATGGACGACATTTCGTATCAAATAGCGGAATGTCGTCCAAAAAGGATCAGCGATACACTTCACACCTTTAGATTAAATTAGGATAAAAAGTCAGGTCTGTACGATAAGAGGTATAATAAAAAACAAAACATACTTGTACCCTTTTACATCATCTATTATTTACTTTACTTGGAGTTTTTTTCATTCACTTTAAGTTCTATTTGAAAACACTATCATTTAATCAACCCATCCTATAAACAGAACATATCTAATTGGATCTACATAGTAGTAACTAATTTTGATAAGTCCAAATTACTCTCAGTGGATGGTAGTTACTCATAATCAACCTACCAATAACTAAATAGGGTTGGCACAGTTTGTACTGCTCTTCCATACATCTCTATCAGTCATCTTATCTGACATTCCCAACTTAAGCATTGCCTCCCCACAATTCATCTATTTCTTCAGCCACATTCAGTCTTAAGACAATTGATCATATAGATTATTATCTCTGCGTAAGTTGATAACACACTGTGTTAAAAAAAATCTGATACACATCTCCCGGTTTATTAAATGGTGTCTGTCAGTAAATAACATACATTCCATCTAATTAATACTTAAAAGACTTCATAACAAGCTATTGGAAAAGATGCTAATTATTGTAGTGCTGTTTTTTATTGCTTACATTCCCTTTAAGTGTTTATTTTTCAAAGATCAAGGAGGAAATCATGTTAATTTGTATAAACACAAAAGTGTTCATCATCATCAACTTGACCTTATCCCTTACGGAGGGTCGGCACAGTATGTGCTACTCTTCCATACATTTCTATCAGCCGTCATATCTGAATCCACTCCCTTCTTAAGCATATCCCCTTTCACACAATACATTCATACTTTCTTCAGTCTTCTTCTTCCTTCGTAGCCATCCACATTCATTCTTAACACTTTCTGGTTTATGTCCCCATTGTCTCATTGCATAATACAAACATAACACAAAAGTGTTCGAAAATAAAATAAAAATTTGAATGTTTTATCTTTGTGGCAATTAAACAAACAAATGTTATCATTGTCATTGCAAATATGTAGTCCAATAAAAATGTTGTTTCCATACTTGTTACAATTTACTTCTTATACAATGCTGTCTGTTATATCTAGATAGTTCTAACTGATAAGAGAGTAATGACATCTATGTAATACATTTGTCACCTGTTTGCAAGCTATTGAGGTTATCTCATTATGGAAATTAACTTTATAACTTCATTTAGTATTACCGAAATTTTAGTACATAAGTATAAAATGTAACAGCAGCATTCACTTCTGTTTTATATACAAAACTAGCTGTTCCTGTGCGGCTTCATCCGCATGAAAATATCTATATTTATTGTTTACATTTGTCAAATTATCAATTGCAAATGTCAAAATGACATGACTTGATGACAAAGCATTGCAATCTTGCTTCCTTGATGTTGGCAGCAACTTATGGTCTCTTTCCCACATTAGAGTTTTATCCAAAATATTTACTCCCTAAATTTAATGGTGTGAAAACATATAGCCTAAAGTGTGACGTAAGTGTAGAGCTTTTTATTAAAAAAAGAATTATTCAAAAATATGCTGTAATTGCTGACATCTTAGGCAACAAAGAAGTGTGTGTTTAGTATAGAAGTATAGATGTCTTGTTATTTCTTTGTGTGTGTGTATGTACACTACATAAAACTAAAGACCACACACATAACATTTAAAACTTACCCCACATGAGCCTGATCTTTGTGACATAGTTTCCGATTCTATTTCTGAATCTGTACTCAATCCTTCCGCAGCATCATGAGACAAAGCTTGTGGCAGATCACTATCTGACAAATTAGATGATAATCTAATGGGTTCATAGGCACCAAGATTCCCAAAATTTCTCTCTCGCTTAGGTAAATACTGTTCTTTGGGCGAATTTGACAATTGTATTAGATCTGAGTTGCCTACAGTACTGAGTTCCCAAGTAAATCTCGGCAGAGGGAGATCCAGGGGTGTTGATATCAGTTCAGGTTTAATTGTCATATTTGTTTGATGTGCCGCTATTAATTTGAGTGCAGAATAAAATTGTTTTCTATTCATATGTTTTAGAGTTGCATAGTTATTTGGAGCTACGCTGATATCCATGATCTGTAACGCAAAATTGGTGACAATAATCATTCACTAACAACACAAACGATAATAAATGAAAACCCCACTTGATTTACCTGGCATAATATATTGTTCGGTATATTGGATGATCTAAATAACTCAGTCGCTTTCAGAATCGGTATTTTCCCATTGGACTCTTCGTCACAACACACAAACAAATCACCGAAATATCTCATCTCAGTTTCTGTCAAATTGAGATCCTCCATTATAACAAAAAACACTGTGCAATTTTTTATACACTATTACTCTCTTTAGTGGAATAGGCAAATATAATAATAATCATTATCTATTAATGTAAACCATATTCATTGATAAACAGACGGATTTGAAAATTGTACATCACAAAATTTACACGAAGCAAACGAATATGTCATTGACAGCTGCCCGACGTGCTGTAGCCATTGCGATTAAACTAAAATACAGAGTAAAAATTACAAAAATGGGCACGGGGATTTTTTTTCCTTGAAAATATTTTTCTGTGAATAAATGCAAGCTCAAGTAAATACCTATATATTTTTTAATATACCAAAGATGTTGTATCCTATACACCCAACTCCACAACTATCTACGAAGGCGCCATACCTTATTATGGTACCGCAGATTAAAAAAAAAAGAACAACACTGTAGACTAATCTCCACTTTAATTAATCAATATCTAATATAATCATCACCAGCTCACTATATATCCGCACCGAAGGGCTCAGGGAGACTATGTCCTAGTCACATACATTGTAATGCAACCTGCTCATATCGTCGAATATAACGACAATACTAAAATACAATTGATAGGTGATATTGCCTGGTTTTTCTGTAAAAACTATTAATTTACATCATCGCCAGATACCAATAAAGTAACCGACGACTATTACATTTTAAACAGATGTGACAGAAGCAAGATCTATCCTCTCTAACCATTATTTATAAATAATTTTAACTCAATTATAGGAATGGATTTTAATGAAATTACATTAATGGAAGAATTGCTAGTGGATAAGGGAAATTGAAAAACTATTCTAAGGTGTCAATAACTTTATTATGTGACGAGTGCTAAACCTGTTACATAACTTCTAGAAAAAAAAGAAAGATTAATTTCTTACTTTGACACACATAACTCTTTAGTATATATATTTGCGGCCTTAGTTTTAAAGGAAACATGATTAAAATAAAAAAATAATCACATACACAGACACATTACTACTATAAAAGTAGTGAAATAATTTAGAATACACAGCTACACTTTAAACTTAAAAAGTAAGCATTGGTAATCTCGGCAATTACAATCACATTTAAAATTTTGGAGTAAATACTTAATCCTTGCTCTGAATGTACTTGATGAGATCAATAACTCGGCTGGAGTAGCCATATTCATTGTCATACCAGCTGATGAGTTTCACAAAGTTGTCATTCAGAGAGATACCGGCGGCAGCATCAAAGATGGAGGAGTGAGAATCCCCAATGAAGTCGGAAGACACTACCTGATCTTCAGTGTATCCAAGAATACCCTTCAGGGGTCCATTGGCAGCCTCCTTAACTTTCTGCTTGATAGCTTCATAGTTGGCAGGTTTGCCAAGACGTACAGTAAGATCAACAACTGACACATTGGCCACTGGCACACGGAAAGCCATGCCGGTGAGTTTACCGTTCAGAGCAGGGATCACTTTGCCGACAGCCTTAGCAGCTCCAGTAGAGGCAGGAATGATGTTTTGTTGGGCACCACGGCCATCACGCCACAACTTGCCAGAGGGACCGTCTACGGTTTTCTGAGTGGCAGTAGTGGCATGTACGGTTGTCATCAAGCCCTCAATAATTTCAAAGTTGTCGTGGATAACTTTAGCGAGGGGGGCCAAGCAGTTTGTGGTGCAGGACGCATTAGAGATAACTTTGAAGGATGGGTCATATGCTTCCAAGTTCACACCAACTACGAACATGGGTGCATCAGCACTGGGAGCAGAGATGATGACCTTCTTAGCTCCACCTTCTAAATGAGCAGATGCTTTGTCTGTAGTGGTGAAAACACCAGTAGATTCTACCACATATTCAGCACCAGCCTTAGACCACGGGATGGCTTTTGGGTCCCTCTCCGAGTAGACAGCAACTTTGTTACCATTGACAATGAGATAACCGTCTTTGGCATCTACAGTTCCCTTGAAACGTCCATGGGTAGAGTCATATTTAAAGAGATATACCATGTAGTCTAGCCCAATGAAGGGATCATTGATTGCAACAACCTGGGCTCCCTTTTCAATAGATGCACGAAGCACCAGACGTCCAATGCGGCCGAATCCGTTAATTCCAATTTTCGACATGGTTTCTGTTAAAATACAAAACAAATTAAGTAACTGCTACCTGTTATAAAGCTGATTTTGTGTTAACCCTATCAAAATTTTGATTTTATAATTTATTTCATCCGAACATCCACTTGGATTCTAAGTGGATTAAAAAAAATACCCTACCTTACAGACGTTTTAGTCTTTTTTTTTAACTTAATCAAAATATGAGTTTAAATAAAGATGAATTAGAGCTGAATCTGTTACAAACACTATTAAACCAATTGTAACAGGATATGTTAAACAGATTGTGTAATTTAGATAGATATTCACAAGCCAAGCTACAAGTTTAAATAAAAACACTAATAAATGTTAGGTAATATTCTTAAGAGTCGACCTTTGAAAGACAAAAAATACTTTTACTCCATGAAAATAAAGTGGAAACTTTCTAACCCTTTTTTTTAACTAAACACGTAGGTTAGGATGAGAGTACTTTGCCGGCGCTAGAAGGTCAAATAGAGGTCAAACGAATCATGAATGTTAACCGTTGCTATTAAATTTATATTAAAGCAAATCCCTTATGAAAATAATTGAAAAACTGATAGCATTAAAACACGAGAAAAGTAATCATTTGAAATATATGTTATTTGCAATAGTCGGCCTCGATTACATCTAGCCGTTATTATGTCACGTAGGTAACAAGTAAATGTATAAAATTTTCACAAAATAAATAATAAATCATAAACCCTATCATTTAACAATAAATAAAATTAAAAACAAGCTTAATGCCTACCAGAAAGTAGAAGTTCTGGCGTAGAATTGATACACGTACGATCCCCGCAAGATGGAGAACTGAAATGTCGTATGAAGGACAAGTTAGTATGTGAGTCGACCGCTATGAGCTGGAATCTAGATTGCGGATATTGAGTAACCGAAGGTTGTCACTTACGAAACGCCGAACACACTAAATATATTGCCATTCCTTTCAGTCTCTTTGAAAAAAATGAAATAACAATATATTGACGTAAAGGTTTTTCAGCAATGGAAGCTCACGGTAATACCTTAAAGTCAGGCAAATGTCATTGAGTTGAATAAAAACAGATAGGCTACTATTTTATGCACAATTTTTTTAAAATTAAATAAGATAATCCTCGTCAGACTAACGAGAGTACATCCCAATAATTATTATTTAAATTAAAAATTTAAGATGTGCGAATATGAGTGGTAGTGTTGGTAGATTTTGTTTTAGACTTCCAGTTGGACTTGACACCTTCTTCTTCTTGTTGTTAAAGTGCCTCTCCGACTAGCGAAGGTTGGCGGTCAGTTCTCCAAATTTAACTTAACACCTAGATTGGTGAAACTAAGAAAGGGCGGTATTAAAAGGACCCGAAACTGTTGAGATTGTATGAATACAAATCTGTTATAGCGTTGTGCGAGTCGTATTATTAATATTACCTGCGTAGTTCATCAGGTTTATGCTGTAATACATAATCATCTTTATTTTCCCACATCTTTTATACTTATTTAAAAATAACGAAGACAGTATGCAAACTTTTAAAATTACAATTTGCAAATTACGTCAAAATTACGCTGTATTTATGACTAGTCTAGTTGTCATGCTTTATGGCAGAAATAGACCAGCATTTTCTGAAACGAAGGTAAAGTTTATGATTTTAGTTCCCAGGATTACATTAAACTTTTTACAAAATATTGATTGCATTTTGAGTATCGTTCTTCAAATCAATTTATTGATATGACAACACTAGTGAATTTATTTTTACCTATTCTGTGGCGGCAATTTCAAAAAGTCAACTTTCTGTTTTCTTATCAAAATTAAACATTTTCCCGTAATCTAGTGCACATAAATAAAAACTGATTATAAATGTATAATGGTTATAAAAGTAGGCATAAATGGTTTTGGCAGAATCGGCAGAATTATGTTTAGAACTTGTATATTGAATCCCGATGTAGAGGTAAAACATTGTAGTATTTTTTTTTGTTTTATAAAGTGTTTCTTACCCGCTTACCATATTATAGGTTGCCGCTGTTAATGATCCAGCAGTTGACGTGGAATACATCTGTTATTTAATAAAATTTGATTCAATACATGGAAAATTTGAAGGTGATGTCGCGCCATGCAAAGGCGATATTCAAATTAATGGTAACATTAAATTTTATTGTATCATATTTTGAAACATTAAATAATTAATATCATATCAATTATTTATACTAAAACAGAGATTACGATTATTGTGACAGGATACTTACATTTAATGTGTAACAGATTTGTTTTCTTTGAGATAACATTTCAATGGTCTTTATTGGACAATACACTTGTATAAGTCGCATATATTATATACTAGCTTTCGCCCGCGACTCTCTCCGCGTGGAATTAAAAAAATAAAAGCAAGTAGCCTATGTGTTCTTCCAGACTATCCTCTACATCTACATATACCAAAATATCTTTGTAACTGTTGAATTGATAATAACAATAAGATATTTCAGCTTAAGTCTCAAGTAAACTAATAAATATTCGTGATGTCTTTTACAATTTTAGTAAATAATCTCATGTCTGGTTCACACTAGGCCAGTAGCGTACAATAACTGGACTTGAATACAACATGCATAATGTGAACACTAACTGGCGCTAGTGAATCTATAATCTATTCCTTGCCTGCGCTATTGTCCAACTGCACTGGCTAACCATGTTAAACAAACATCAATTACTATTTGGTTGGCAAACTTAGCCTGTAGTAAAAGGACTGGTATATTTCAGGTAATTTAGTTAAAATATTTCGAGCAAAGCAACCATGCGACGTGCCGTGGAACACCGCCGGTGTACAGTATGTCATCGAATCGTCTGGAATGTTCACCAATCTGGAAAAGGCCGCGGTAAATAATATTGTAATCTTTAAATCTATTTCTGTAGATTGAAGTATTACATATCGAAATTAAAAAGAAGAAAAAAAAGATCAAGTAGTTTTGTAGTTATCTTTCAAGTGTTAGTGATATTCAGTTTATTTATGTTTTTTTTAATAACAAGCGATAGGCGCTGGCTGATAAATTAGCTGACGACATTTTTTATTTATATGTATCTGTAAAAACAGATGTTTTTAAATACGGGTTCAACTAAAGGTTGAGGGTGTGTACAATGACGCCTTTGAATTTTTAAACAAAAAAAAAAATCGTCCGTGACATTTTATCAAAAGAAACATAATGTTTACTGTTTTCCGAACCATTTTATCAGAATGTTAATTTTTTTCAGAATCCGGGTTCGAATTAAAGAAAAATATAAATTTGTATTCTTAATGATACTAGACTCTTTACTTACGTTAAAATTATCATACTAATATTATAAATGCGAAAGTTTAGATGGATGGATGTTTGTTGGAGTTTGTAGCCTAAACGGCT
>LD688935.1:3995730-4010824 GCA_003118335.3 Papilio memnon
AAATGTACATTTTGTAGGCTTGTTATTAGTAACTGTAGCAATGTACCTAATGCCAATTAGCAGTTGTTGAGAGGTGTCTACAGCTTGTGTTATTGTCCAACGTAATATCGTACCTCGGAACAAGGGGTACAGTTTCTTCACTATTGGCTCTGCATCAGGAGCTATCCCACTTGATTCTGTGATCCCATATGTCATTGAGTCATGGCTACCTAGAAATTTAGTAATGACAGTGTTAGTTTCTTGCATTTAATGAAATGTTCACGCATTCATTTGACAAAGAACAAAGATATAACATTAAACATAGGTTACATTACCTGGAATGGCCAGATATATAAAAGGTACATTTTTCAACTGCTCAGGTAAATCTCTCATCCAATTTTCAAGATTAACATTTTGTGCTGACCCGTCTTCACACATTATTGAAGCTTAAAAGATAAAAAAATATTAAAGAACTGCTACCACAATAAGTGCATCTATTAACTTGGTGAAAGAACAATAGAAAATAAGAACTACCTTTGTACTTGGCAATAAATTATTTGACCTTTGTTACGTCATGGTCTAAGTTTAACTATACTTGTCCTTACAAACAACGAGCCCTACCAGTTTATGTGCAAATGATTTGTGTCCATTACTACATTTGAAATTAATTGTTTGGACTCATTAAACATTAGCAACATTATAGAATGTACGCCAATAGTGGCGTTTGTCCATTTCTGTCGGTTAAAAAGTTAAAACATTGCTTTTTTGAGAAAAACACGTAAACAAAACAAACCAAAACGCCTCAAACACTTCAAACCATGTCATCTGTCAACTGTCAAATAAAAGTAATCGAAACGGGAACGTCAGATTTTTGTACAATGGCAGCACTGTATTTTTGGAAAAGTTTTTTGTAATAGCAGAAGCTCATTGGTATTAAAAATATTTATATGGATATTAATAACGTCTTGACACCTTCTACGTCTTCTCCACTTAACAGTGCACGCAAATCTGCACCATATTATTATATTTCGGTCAGTTCAAGTTTAACAGCGGTAGAGTCCGCGGCAGCATTAGGTTAGCTGCTGCATGAGTTGGCTCGACCTGTTTAATTCCACGACCATAGAAATAATAGCCGTAAAGTAGAACTAATTCCACCTTTCGGACAATGAATGTGTGGTGTCCGACAAATTTTTATTCTTTTCTCGTGCCTTCCCATTTGAAAGACTAAGAAGTACAAGTGGATTTGGTGTCTATCTGTTACCATTTAACTTGCAGATGTCGGTGGGCTTCGGTTTCTTCGATATTTTAGCGAAATTAGGAGGGCATTACTACATTAACTTAACATTTTTAAAGTAAAATGCTCATTAATCAATTAGGGTCTAGTGGAAAAAGAAAATCATACCCAAGGCAGCTAAAAGGAGTCCAATTCTCATGTTAACCCGATGATTACAAAACTACCCGCTCAGAAACTTCAACGCACTGGTGACCGTTATTTGACGTTAGCTAATATGTTTCCAACAATCTGGCAAAATAATATTCCGTATTTGTTCCACTTAAGTACACTGCCTCGAGACGTAAACTAAAGTGAACTTATCATGCAATCCAGTGCGTTTGATCTTCTGTGATGTTAATAAATGCAAAAAGTAACCTCTGCATGTTATTATTGGCTCACTAGCCGGCTACCGATTGCTTTGTTACAGTATTTGCTCACAACTGGACGAATGTATTTAGGAGATTAGGTGAAAGGATCAAGCATGGTGTGTTTTTTGTGTCGGCGTTAACAGTACCGTACCGTAATAAGATAAACCTTGAAATTTGGACGGTTTTTACGAATTAATTTAGCATGACACGGACTTAGTAAATGATGATGTAACTTACCTATGTCCGTTATCTATGATATATCTATCTATATTAATGTTATAAAGTGGAAAACTTTAATTGTAATGAATAGGCTCAAAAACGACTGGGCCGATTTCAAAAATTCTTTCACCATTTAAAAGCTACGTTATCACTTACCAGTGAGTAACATAGGCCCTGTTTTTTTATTTCCAGCGGACGAAGTCATGAGCAACAGCCAGTATGTTACATAGCATCAATGGCTCAATGTTGGACGACCAAGAAGACTTAATTTATCTTTCGTTCTAGGATTCTACGTTACTTGAGTTGCATTAACTGTGTAATATTTATATTAACTGAATGAAGGAAAAATTCACTCGGATTATCTATTATGCGTCGTGTACGATATGAAAACTATGACATGCATAAAATGTTGTCTGCGTCGTGGTTCTTATTCTACGTCTTTGTGGTTAAGTATGCTAAGGTGTATGACTTATTTAAAAACGCAAACTTTAGGCATAAAAGAATAAATATAGCCTAAACAAGAATATAAAAATCTTGGTTTTATATTACTTTCAAAATAACTGCTCAAACAAATTAGTAGTAGAGGATGTCGATATTTCTGTTCAAGTTATAAACAAAAATCGTTATTGAAGTTCATTGTTTCATGTTCGTTGGCCTTAATATTCATCAAGTAAACGAAGACAAGGTCTTATAATTAAAAATATTGATGTACTAAAATGGCACAGATAATTAATTGACGGCGTCTTGTATAAAAAAATAAACAACTTCATTTTTCATTCATTTCAAGGTTATTTTTATTGTGATTTGCGCAACTGCAGTATTGTTATAGTCGACAACCATTAACTATGTTTTTATGTTTTTTATACTTCTAAGACTTCTACAACGACCCCCAACTGCAATAGAAACCCATACGAAAAACTTTATGCGCGTATGTCGCCACTTTATAGCCGGCACCGTGGGCGGCCGCCTCACCTCACCCAAACCTAACACCGGTTCCTACGCCGATAACAAAAAGAATCAATTCTAGTCTTCATAATTTTCCTAATTTCCTAACGATTGATCAATTACGAGTAAATAGATCTGTTTCGCTAAAAATGTACTGTTCTGTTGAAATCAATTCGAAATGCAATCTAGTTTCCTTGCCAAATAACTTGTGGACTTTCGTCGTATTACTTTCGACGTTGTGCGTTAGTAGTCGAAATGTGAGTGCCAAATTATTTGATAAGTTCAAAGTCTAATCGACATCTGGATGCTGCTTGAATTAAAAAATAAATTATAGAACAAGCTACCCAATAAACCCATGAGTAATAGGGGAACAAAATATAAAACATATAAGCAGGCGCTTATAAAGAAAGGTCTGGTCTAAATTCCAAGCCGATTAAGATCAACTACATAGTTAACTAGCTATCCAACTTCTTAAAATTGTGTTTCCGAATTCCTACAGTAAAATTAATAAGCAATGAATAGCTTAGATGGAGCCTAGCCTAGATAAGGTACAAAATAAAACACGCAACTGTACAATACCGCTTCGATATAGAAACAAAATAACTAAAGTACTGTTAAGTAGACTATATTAAAAATGTTAAATCATAAAAAGACACGTACAGGTTGTGTTTAGGCATATTTTCCTAGGTAACCTGTTTTGTGAGACAAAGGGCTTTGTACTGCATGAAAATGTGCGCTATGTTAAGTATGGGAAAAATCGCAGTCAGGTATTTAGTGCGTCATATGGACATTTATGTTGGTTTAACATTAATTTATACGTAACCTGTTAAACTACTGAACTTCAAAAGGGGTAAAATATTTAATCAATATAATTTACTGTATAGGTAAAGTTAAAATCAATATTAGGTGCTTAACACCGCATTTATAATCAACTTATTAGATTACGATAAAATATTGATGGTTTTGGTTATTACTTAACTATACAAATTTCAAGTAATTCACTCCTAAATTAACCTTAAAATACGATTTTTTTATATTTCTTATATAATATATTAATCTCATAATTCTTCGAAAGGTAGATTGTTTTGGCTGTATGTCTACGACGTGACTTATCAAATTGAAATTAAAAAAAAAACACAAGACCAGCTCGTGATCAGGTGACCTTTAGATGAGGTCATCTTGTGGACCATGTGTTTTGCCAAAGTTAAGATATCACAGAATCGAGCGTCTTATTATTACACAAAAATATAAACTGCAAATCGACATTTTCCAAAACTCGGCATGGTAGATGGATAACTTAGTTTGTACATTCTGTGTTAAATAAAACTTTACGCACGTAATTAAGTGGTTATTTATTAGTCTAGCCTCTATCCTCCATCCTTAGGACCGCAGCCTACTTTTTTTGACTGCTTTCGTGCGTGGTTCTCTGAGGTTGTAAGTTGTAACATTGTACATGGGTGGCGAATTAAATCATTTTTGATTTTTTAATTTTTGTACAGTAATAATAAAACCCAGGCGTAATATTTTGATGATGAGGAGAATATTACGCAGAGCGGATACTATTCTTCTAAAGGAATCATAAAATTGCCGCGTACAAGCTGGCTTGTGTTGCAGTTGGAAAAGTCCATAACGTCAAATGAACACTCATTATACTTAGAAAACACGTGGGAATGTTTAATCATAGAAGTGTTTCTCTTATAGCTAATGGGCTGAAACTTTTATCCACGTGCTTAGTCCACGTGCGAATTTATGGCACTTTTTACTTCGTTGATGTTTTCATGTATACTGTAGAAAGTTTTTAGGTTTCAATAATTCGTAATATAATTAGAAAATAAACTGTTGCTCCAAATATTTGCGTAAAGAACCTACCTAATTAGTTTCTAATATAATTTATTTAATGCTCTGGTGCCTGGTGACAAACAAAAAATTGTCGTGTTTGCATATGATTTTGTTTACTGACTTTTAATCAACAGAGTTGTTTATATTTACGGCTGCAACTGCAACCTGCAACTATATTTCCTTGCAATTTAATTATGCATTGCAATAATGCAGTGAGTGCGCAGCCCGATATCAGAATACTCCCTCTCATTCGTGTGTGGTCACGACCCGGTCCGAAGCTAGTCGAACAAGAATCGATGTCACACGAAGTCGTCGTGATACGTCTCCCACTCTCCCGCTCCCCCGCTCCCTACCATATCTCGCTTTCGCCGAGCTTCGAGCACCCCGCATCCCGCCCGCATCATTCTAGTTCGACCGTCCACGTTGTCAACTGTGAATAATCTTTCACTCAGCGTAAACATAACACAGAGCCCGTTAATATCAAGTAAATATTACCATTAGCTTATACCAAGTTCTATTTCGAAATTACAATGCGCAAGATACGGTCTGGTGTTAAATAGTGACGCGGTGGGCATTCTATAAGTGTTGATATCGTCGCGAGGTCAAAGACTGCTACAAAACTGTATAACTTTAGTGTCGTATTCCCAGTGAGATGTTGGGGGAGAGTTTTGGTTGACAAATTGACTGCTTTCGTCTACTTGGACTTATTGCGAATGTGTATTGAAACGTTCATCGCTATCCACGGGCGCACTGCTATGCGCCACGACTTGGTACATTTTATTCGACACACATCCTCTGACCACTACTGCGAAGGAACACTTTAGTTTTTAGAGCTGGTAAGATAATGTCACTTTATATAATCACTTTCATTTATCTTTCATCTACCTTCACTTTGTGATACATTTTTAAAGCAGTTAACTACGTAATCTAATTAAAATACAATAAAAATTCAGTCATTAAACGTCGTTTCAATGTGAATCAAAATAGCAATAGACATTCAATATCGATCATTAAATTGCTATATTAATAACCAACACTAACAAAATATTGAAGCAAGGGTTTCATTATAGAAGCCTCAAAGACTACATGTATGTAAAATATTGCTTAGAATGCTGTAAACTTACTGTTAAAAAAAGTACTAACTAATTGATAACTCCTTTTGGGAAGTCTGTTCACAAAAAAATGGAAGACGTTACTGCTGCTGCGGCTTTGCAAATGTTTATTACGTTGTATGCATTCTATTTACATTTGTTCTTCACGATATTTCCTTCACAAATAGACAGCAAAACAATGTTGTTCCATGATTAGGTTCACCTGTCCTTCTTGTATACTTTATTATAGAACGCGTGGGTTCAGAGTCCACGAAACAGAAGTAAAGTTGAACTGAATCCGGTTTTACACCTGCAGGGCAAGGTTTTAATTACGTACTGATAGAAAGTTATAATGTGTTGCTCCGAATATGAACGTCGTCATTGATAATACTCAAATCAACTTTAATTATATCCTCTAACCTTATCTTAAAATTCTTTTGTTTTGTCTTAATCAATTGCTTAAGTACACGTTAAAATGAATAGCATATTATGTTTATATCGTATATTAATCTATACTAAATAATATTATAATGAAGAAAGATTTGTATTTTTTGATTTATAATATGTATTCGTTTCATGTAAAAACGATTGAGCCGATTTCAAACATTTTTTCACCATTAGAAAGGTAATTTATCTGTGAGTAATATAGGCTATATTATGGCTTACGTTTTTTTTTAATTTCACGCGGACGAAGTCGCAAGCAACAGCTAGTTAAGAATACAAACAGAAACATTACTAGTCATTAACAACACTATTAATAAAAGTCGACATATTAATAGAAGATTATGTGTAGGTGCTAAGAAACAAGTAATTCAAATTCACAATACAACTCTCAGCTATTGAAAATTGTGGACTTGGTAGGTACTTATAGTATAATTGGTGAATCTGGCAGTATTCCACTTTAAAAGATAGTTTTATACGCATTGAGACGACGGCACGAAACAAAAAGTCTGTACGAAATAAAGTGGGCAGTGTTAGACGGCTAGTTGTTATTTTTTTAATATCCAGTCGTTTGAAAAACTCACCCCAGCCTAAATTAGTTATTTGTAAGAAGAGACGGAGTTTGTCTTGTTGCAAGAAACAAGGTCATTTTCTGTAAATGGGCTGTAAACACCGCGTAGGGCTCTGACTGTACCTATTAACAACGTTATATGCAATATGTCCTGAGAGTGATGTTTTGTTTGAATAAACCGTTTTGTAATTCAATATCAGCTGCCATGAATAACAAATATGTAAGGAAGCTATTGACAATCCATAGTCCATACAACTTAACAACACGATTTTGTTTTCCGAAGTTACCAAGGAAAGTTGCTATTTATAAGAGCGTGACGTGACTATCAACGTCCATAAACTTTTGCTTACTAGAAAAACTGGAGATCAGCATCTGGCATTTAAGAAACGTTTAAATTGTATATTTATAAAACGGATACCAGAAATATTAATGTGGATGGCTACAAAGGAAGAGGAAGACCGAAGAAAGTATAGATGGATTGTGTGAAAGAGGACATGCTTAAGAAGGGAGTGGATTCAGATATGACGGCTGATATACCATAAGTTACGTAAAGTCTATATGCTGGTTGATACTTCTTTGTTGTCATGCAACATATGCAAATATGGTCGAATTAAAAACCTGTTATATTGTAATACGACGACAATATGCCTCATTTATTTACCTACATTATCCTTGTTTTCTTGGACGTTCTGAATGACCGGACGATTGTAGAGTTCGTAATTTTGTAAACGGCGAACAGTTGGCAAATTATCTAAATATAAATTTCAAAAGCACATTGCGAAAGATTTATGCAACTTTAAATTTACACAACATCAGCGAAGTTGATAATTTGTAGCGCTAGATACTATGAAAATGTTTTCCACATAACAAAAAACCACGAGTTGTTTTCTCCTAAAGATGTCCAAGTAGGTTCAAAAAGATTGCGTTTTACTGGCTGCTAATAAAATGAAGGTTTCTTTTTAAGTTTTAAAAAGAAAACATCAAAGAAACAGTGGAGCGTTGTTTCAAGCAATGTGGAGGTAAAACAAGTGTAGCCGGTCTAGTCGGCCGAGAGCTAGTTGTTAATAATGAATTATTCATTAAACTTCGATATCGATGCCCGTTTACTGGCCTTTATTGACGTAAACAACGTTACTATATAGCACTATCGGTTATAAAGCCTGGAACATAAGTGGATTGGACTGTCGAAGCACTTGAATAAAATGAATGCATCTCTGTCGTTCTCTTTTAAAATAACAGAGACAACGTAAAGTTCCAGTATGATTAGCACCTATGTATTATTTTAACTGTTGAATTATAGCTAAATTTATACAGCTGTTAATCCAAACGGTTAGAATGTTTGCATTGCGTCATATCGTTAACATAGAAGGTTAAGATAATTGTAACGATATCTACGTTTTCATTTCATCTAATCACAAACATTTATGTATAAGAACAATATGTTCTGGTAAAATAAGATTTGGGCCTTATCCTTGATTTATGGCACAAAAAAACTTTTTAAAGTGCCACCCAATTATCTTATCCCTTGGCAATTTTGGAGATTCATAAAGTGAAATATCACTACTGATTAAAGTTTTAAGAGCAAAGAATGATAGAACTATCTTTAAATATTTTATGGCTTTTGTATAGGAATACAAAACACTGTTATCTATATTTTATCCTGAAAAAAAAAACTGGGATGACATGTACCGTGTAAATGTTTTGCCAATGTGAACTCATGGTTGCAATTTAATTTAGTTTCCTTTATAACTTATGTGGTATGAACTATAATATAATTTGCAAATTGTTATTTGGGTAAACCTGAAAGATGATAGACGAAAAGGAAAACCAGGTGTCATGAGGTTTCTTTGCATGTCTTATTTACTAACGGTCGCCGGCGTTATTGACAGCGCAAAATTAAAAAAAGTGGCCTGTAATATTTCTGCGTACATCAAGTACCTTCCCGTCAAAGTCCCGTTAAAAGCGGTCTGGTTGTTCTGGAGATTACCTGAAACAAAGGACAGACAAAAAACATAAATGGTTTTTCGCTATCAGCAACGCGAAACCATCATATTCATGAAATATAATGTTTTTGCAATATTACAATACTAGCTGTTCCTATGCGACTTCATCCGCGTGAAATTATAAAAAACTTTATTTTATTGTTTACATTTGTCAAATGTCAAAATTCAAATGCACAAATGACAACTAAGGTCTTTGACATTGACAATCTTGCTTCCTTGATGTTTGCAGCAACTTATGGTCTCTTTTCCACGTTAGGATTTTTATCCAATTTATTTACCCCCTAAGTTTAATAGCGTGAAAATATATAGCCTAAAGCGTGACATAAGTGTAGGGCTTATTATTAAAAAAAGGATTATTCAAAAATATGCTGTAATTGCTGACATCTTAGGCAACAAAGAAATGTGTGTTTACGCTTTATTATTATATATTAATATAGATAGATAGATTTAATACATGCGATGCATTTCGTCTACAGTTGCCACTGACAGTCAGTTTTTGTACTAATGTTTCGGTAGGTTGTTTTAAATTCTTCTTTTGTCATCGGGCTTTAATTTTCCGAAGTTATACGTCGTTGAGATAATATTTGTGCACTCGCCATTGTCGTTTATTCTTATATGATATCGATTTATTATTTTACAAGTAAAGTTACAACATTTTTTTATAATAACACTTAAGTATGCGTACATTTTATGTAACAAAGTTGCAAATAAAATAAAAACAATACAAAATGATGTCAGTTAACTAGAACATTCTATGTCAAGAGAAGTGTATACTTAGCCTTATTTTTTTATTTGGTACTACCTGTTGCCTGCATGAAATTAAAACACAATAAAAGCTTAACCTACGTTACTCACTGATAACGTTGCTTTTTAACGGTGAAAGAATTTTTGAAATCGGCCCAGTAGTTTTTGAGTTATTTCAATACATACAAAAATACAAATCTTTCCTTATAATATTATTATAGATCCTATAAGGCATTAGCGATATATTCATGTGTTTTAACCCTTAAATGCATATTGTTGCCAAAAGTCTACAAACCAAAGTATAGTTTTTATTGAAACCAAGATTTTTTTAAATTATTTTCCCTTAATCTGTGACTCAAAACCTATACTGAAATATTTACTTCACAACTAGACTTCGTCTGCGTGAAGTTAAAAAAAAAAAAACAAAAGTTAGTAGCCTATGTGTTCTTCCAGACTATCCTCTATGTCTATGCTAAATTTCATCGAGATCCGTTCAGCCGTTTAGGCTACAAACTCTAACAAACATCCATCCATACATCCATCCATCCATCCATCCATGTAAACTTTTGCATTTATAATATTAGTAAGAAGTAAGATTAGTAAGAAGTAAGATTAGTAAGATTAAATAAAAAATCATACATTTAAGGGTTAAACCCTGATATATGTATTTGTTAATACTTCAATTATTAGTAATTAAAAATGTCGGACTGTCCTTTTAAAGATCCTTTAACTTAAGAAGATCAATGCCCTTTCGTAAGCTTAAGAATGCTCTTGATTACAAAGAAACATTTCCGCAAAACACGCAGTAAATATATTTTATAGTCGTTTCAACTGCTATAATAAGCTTTTATAAGACAACAAAGAAAACTGGTATTCCGTATAATTTTAATTCTCTCAGTTAAAAATGTATTTATATGATACGAAAACTTGGAATTGGTAGCTATAATAGACATTATATTACATTACATACATTAGGCAAACTTTGTATATTAATTAAAAAACAGTGTTTGAAATAGATTTTTCTTTTTATTAATTTTCAGATCGCTATTGATGGCGTTGCTTTGCATCCGTGGCGACTGGTACCTGTATGTTTGGCTGATATACTGCAAGATCTATTCGGCAGTCGTATGGCTTGTCGGCAATCACTGCCGCGGAGCTGATAAGCGGGCCGTGATAACCGCCGGAGCCGGCCAGTCGTCTGGAGGCCTTCACAGAGTGCGCACGCGTCGTAAGAGAGCGCAGCACCATCGTGTCAAACATATCGCATTAGTGAGAAGACCGTCTTTGAGGCGAATCGTCATGGCACCAGGAGCTAGCACCGCGCACACCATGATGGAAGACAAGGAGAAGGCACTTCACGGCGCTTTGGCCGCAGGTTAGTAAGAGTGAAGGTTTTTGATAAGTTTAACAAAGCATTCGTTACCATTCTTGGCAGTGGTTTCAGGATGCGTGTGTTTTCCAAATTTTATATTTAGAACGAAAATCTTACAGCGAAAGTTGTGAAACGGTATTGACACACATTTCCATCTTCACCAAACGTTCGTTGAACCTTATATTCGATGTGGGTAACATTTTTAGTATCAAAAATTCCTATGTGCAGTAAAAATCGTGTTGTAAGATGTTTACTTTGCAGAGTTACTGGTAACAGAGGGTGAACGGCTAACAATTGAAAAATAAATCGATACGTGAGGTGATTATAATTCGGCTAGTTAAATAACGCCTTGACTTTGAAACAATTTAAGGAATCGATTTCGCGGCGCCACTCTCTTCCGGGCTTCCTGGTCTTTGCATCATAAGGTCGTAGCCGAGGATCGATGTTGATTAATAATATCTTGATTTCTTGATATGTTTATAGTTGCTGTCAATCTCATTAAATACAAGTTAATACGTAAACATTTTCGCTTTGTATAATCTACAACACCGCCTTGTATACTGGCCAGTAACATTCGACATTACGATTTTTTTTAAGATTCTGAGGCAAAGATAACGTTTGCCATTATGCCTATTTATTGCTATCATACGTGTGTTACTTACAAAACAGATTAAAACTATTTGTTCTTCAAATATTAATGTGCTAATATGTAAAAATTGCAAATCATGTTAATAAAAATGTTTTACAAGAAATTATAACCTTTGAATTTAGAATGTCGAATCACGAATTATATTTAGGCGGGTAAATAGTGCACTTTGGTCTTATATACATCATTACTTTAGCGTGAGTTTTTCATCATCCAATTGCGTTCTAATTAGGGAATTTCTTGGCGTCAGGTCAAGATATAACGAGATGCGATATACACTCGCAAGAAAGCGATTAATTCGTTTTATCGATGAAACCAACTTCGAGAAAGAACGATGAGTGTGTTTGTTATTGTTTCAACATGATAAACTAACACTATTAGTATATTAGATTTTAACGAAAATGAAACTTTGGGTTTTTCCCGCTTTTTTGTCAAAGGTAAAAAAAACTTTAAATATTGTAACACTTGTCACTCTACTTTAAGGAAGAATGCTTTAAGATATATTAAATACCAGAGCTTCCGAATTATAATCATTAATTCTTGTTTTACTTAAATTAAATTGAACATCACATTAAAACTTAATACATATAGAAAGATCAAATATTAATACGGTTAAAGTAACGTCTCTTCTTGGAATTAACTAGCATCACGAGTTATGGCACATAGCCAGGGAAATATATTTGGTCCCCGCGTGTCATCCGTCTAAACGTTGTTCAATAATTATTAGCTACATATACACCTACATTTCACGCACTTGTATCGTGGTTACGACTAAGCAATAAAATATTAAAACCTAAAACTCGGTATAATCGAAAAGCACTTTCAGTTCTTAGAAATTCTTGTAATTAATATCGTGCATGTTGTTTTCTTGAATTATATATGACATTGTAATTTAAAATGTTGACCTTCTATGGAAGTACGCATTTTCATTAGTTACATTCATTCATTTACCTTATTAAAACCCCAATTTGGTTTGTAGCTTATTCCTAAAAGATTAGAAACATGTTTGTGGTTAAATAAACATTGGTTTCCTCCGTCTAAAATCTCTTACAATTGTCATTCTTCGCTATTGCGAAATGTATCCAATATTAAATACTGAATAAACAATATTATGTTTTTGTTCCATCATTTCCACAACGAAAACCCACGGTTACTACTTACGCATGATCGTTTGTTTGGTTATGTAATAAATGCTTCTTTCGTAATAATATTGAAAATTGTTATATAAAAAATAGAATGGCAGCAAATAAAGCAAGCTTTCGTTGATTAATTTTGCAATTATAAAAAAACAAAAGAATTTATAACATTCAATTACTTTTAAATTACAGTTTAAAAAGATAACTAAAAGTCCTTCTGTATAATGATAAAGCATTGTCTTGAGAGATCGGTCAATTGCCTTGAGCAAGCCGTACCACGAAGCGCAATTGAACTTTGAGCTTACGTTCAAAAATAGATCGGTTTTAAAGTCACTGTAACGCTTTTTATTAGCACTAAGTGAAATATCAAAGTTCAGTTACGACTCGGTTTATAATCGTCACCACTTTGCTAAAGCACAACGCTTAAAAAACCAAATTGGCTCTATGGTATGATCTTTGGAATAAAACTTTATATTCAGTGTAAATATACCAAAAAATACATTGCTATGATTCGTTTAAGTAAAAACATGTTGTAATTTGGATTACGTAGTTACAAATGTCGAATGGAGTTAAAATCGTCAATATGCAAAACATGTTTTACGAAACTGGCATGACGTCGGACCACGCCCCCGGTGCTGTTGCGGTCGATCGTTACGATTGACAACAGACTATAAAAAATATCCACAGATTAGTTTTAAATTTATAAAAAAGCGTAGGACATTATTGATTAAATAATTTAAAACTAAATTTTCGTTTAGGAATGAAATTGAATATGAATTAATATTTGTTTAACGAAGACTGGTGTTTATTGTAAAAATCACTATAATGTTTATAAAACAGACATATGTTGCTTCTAGATTTTAGTTGTTTAGGGTACTATGAACTTTAAAAGTTTCGTAAACAACAATGACATGTGATAAATTGCCGTTGTTTTTCGCTTGATATCGTCGTGCCCCCAGTGCGGTTTTATCAGGGGGCGTGTTGCTACCAACGTTATCTTTGACAAATATGTAGCTCCGCCATGTTGGCATTACAAGACGTTTGCTAGGTGATGTAATAGCTTTAATCTTTATTTAAACTTAAACAAGGGCTCTATTAAAAATAACTGGAATATAACAGTCTTTGCGGCTTCTAAACCATCAATATGTGTAAAGAACCATAGACATTGTATAATGTATTATAATACTCGAAGCCAGTAGCTAGTCCTCGCCTAGGAAAATGTTTTATAAAATATATGATTTGGCGTTTCCATTAGAAATTCTAAAACGTTTGAAATATGGCGTCAATAACTCTTGTTTTGGTTACTGAGATTTAAAGATGACTCTTAGCGGTATTGTACAAGTGTAATAATGTATCTAATAAGCCATCATCATCATCATCATCAGCTCACTATATGTCCCCACTGAGGGGCTCGCAGCCTACCCTAAGTAAGGGGTGACTAGGCCATAGTCAACCACGCTGGCCCACTGCGGGTTGGTTGACTTCACACATATCTTTGAATTTCTTCGCCGATATGTGCAGGTATAAGCCAACTTATTGATGTTGAAATAACGCGTGATCACCGGTACTGCGAAACAATTGACGATAGTCATAGTAACATTATCTATGGTTCTATTACTCTATAGATAAGATTGCTGATGAAATATTCAAAACATGTGGGCGTTGGCACTGATAAAACAAGTTTTGTTTTTTTAAATACCTAAGTCCTAAACGTAACCGGAATTGATTTTGCATTCAAATGTATGTTTTGAGATAATTCTTAATACTTTTATGGATTGTACACTTTTCGGTGTTGTTATTAATCGTATGATAAACTTCCTTAATTACTCCATTTGAATAACTTCATACGAGCTTGTTTATTTCTTACGATTTTGTTTTACAGCCACATAACGGAAGGAAATGATTTTAAGAAACAATAACTTCTAACCAAAACAATGTTAGTAATAGATCACGGAAAAACTGTTTTAAAGAGTACTTGTAGTTTATGAGTTTTTAAACGAAATAAACAATTTTAGCATACGATTTTTTATTATTCATGATTATATCTCATCACCAGCTCACTATACATCCCCACTGAGTGGCTCGGAGTCTACCCTAAGTTAGGGTGACTAGGCCTTAGTCAATCACGCTGGCTCAGTGCGGGTTGGTTGACTTCACACATATCTTTGAATTTCTTCTCCGATATGTGCAGGTTGCATCACGATGTTCCCTTCACCGTAAGAACGTCGGGTAAATTATGTACTTATGAAATTCGAAAAATCAAAAAATCGTATTGGTACATGGCGGGATTCGATCTCAAGACCTGTAGATTACAAGTCAAGTGCTTAAACCACTGAGCCACCGACGCCCTTGATTATATCTAGAAATCTCTTAACTTGATTATTGAAGATTATAAATACTGAGAATCCATAATTACAAAATCATTGTTTTTTATTTGATGAAGATATTTTAACTGTTATCTGTTCAC
>LD688935.1:4023035-4033665 GCA_003118335.3 Papilio memnon
CAGACGGAAGTAGGAATGTAGATTAAAAACAAAGCTTAATCATAGATTATAAATTTACCAAATTACAACACTAATAATCGCAATTTTATACATATAATTTGATTGTTAACAATGAATACGCGAAACAATTGAACTAACAGACTATTTTATACATCAACGGAAAGGGCATAGATTAAAAAAATATACAAGAAGTATATACCAGCCAGGCACAGCTAAGCTAGCAATATTAAAAATGTCAATTTCCTTATACGATAACATTTTAAAAACAACCTAATCATTTTTTTACAGAACTGCTCTATAAACCGGAGCACAGCTGAGGCATTGGTAACTGTGCCCTCTCACTACGACACGCTGCCTTCCAACTTATGGCAGAACCCCACTGAGGCGCAGCTTTAGACACCGGAGCCGCGCCTCAGAACTCGGGGCGCCTGACTACCACGCCTACACGACACGGGGAACGGAAACTCTCTAGTGTGTACAGGCCTTGCTAAAAGGCCCTACATAGGCTTAACAGGCCTTAAAAGGCCCTATTTAGAGACCAACACAGGGTCTACAGGCCTTAGATGGCCTTAAGGCCCTATGTAGGCTCAAAAGGCCTTACTTGGGTCTCGGGCCCTATCTCCGCCACAGTGGCCTTAGCAGGGCCCTAAAGGCCTAACCTACAGGTCGAAAGCCACGGATACACGCAGAAAGGAATGCTATCTAGCGATCTAAAGACTAAATAGACTGTTTACGCCAACAGTGACAAGCGAGTTAATTTTTAATTATATTTTAGTGAAACATTTTACGTACAAAACTCAAGGATGTGTTCGGATATGAGTGTTAACTTCCAATTAATGAGACTGAAATGGTTATTTAACGTCGTTTCAATTTAACAGTACGTTTATTATTAATCTTGATGTGTTCTTATTTTTTAATCTTTAGTTATATTGTGCATCTTATAAATCATTTTTAAGTGCTTCATCACATACTTTTATATGGTAATTTTTATTTTTTTTTCTCATTTATTATGTTAAAGTTAAAATTCTTATAGGTTATGATTGAGTAAATTCAACGAAACAGTTTATTTTAATTAATTCTATATCAATAGTAAATATTTTTTTAATATAAGTCAATTACATTTTAAAGATTAAGAAAAACGATACTGGTTGGAAAAGTTGTGTTTTGCCGGGATGTTTAGAGCAATGTCAAGTATAATTGTTACTTAGGCTCTCATTTTTTAAATGGTGTAATAGCTTTTAAGTTTAAGACGGTGGGGTATACTTAGACTATGCTTAGGATTAAGTATATTCCTAAATGATTACTTGTCAACGCACGGGGGGTAAAGTTAATAGAGGTTCGATAGAATCTATGTTAGAGGTTATGTAGAAATATTTTTTTAAACGACATATATAGTTTCTTTCAACGAATCTTGTATGTGTAATTAATTTTTTTAATTAAATTGAATACATGAGGAATAAAAGTTTTTCATTTTTTTTTAATTTTAAGATGTATTTTTTGTCAACAACATCGGCTGGATACGAGCATAAAGTGACAATTGAAATTTATTTTATCTTCCACATTCGGTTAGTTAATATATTGTCATCCTTAAGGCCTGTTAGCATTACCGGAGCCCTAGGAGAGGTTTCTACAGCTCCCTTTAACAAATCCAACCGAAAAGAGTCGTCCGTCGGGGTATCGACCCACCTAGCCCTTCCCTAACGCAGGTATTAACACTGTTGAATAAATCTTATCACAATTCTTGTGTTAAAATTATTATTCACCTAAATAAACGTAGACGTTGATACCATTTAAGTAGAAAATTATCAAGAAATAACCTAAAAAGATAACTTCGCCTAAAATAAACGTTTTTAGACATTTTATAATTTTACTAGAAAAATGTTTACATGTTAGCTTTGAAATTACTTTATGATGGATTTCATAGAGTTTATTATGTGATAACATAAATCTAAATATAGACCTTTTCTCATATAAATAGCTGTGCTCATGTTTACGAACTTAAATAGATTGCATAACAAATGTGTTTACTTTTATGATTAATCTTACTAATATTATAAATGCGAAAGTTTAGATGGATGGATGTTTGTTAGAGTTTGTAGCCTAACCTCCTGAACGGATCTCGATGAAATTTGGAATAAATGTAGAGGACTGGAAGAACACATAGGATACTAGCTTTTGTATATTTTTAATTCCACGCGGAAGGAGTCGCGGGCGAAAGCTAGTAATATAAATATACATGTAATTTTCACGTTCAATAACCGTCATTTTGCGTTGAATATAAAATTATAGTTATAATGGAGCAAGAGCCCTAGACTGACAGAGCTAAACTTTTATTTTATAAAATAACGAAGTTGTGGTCGTCGTGGGCTCTTGGGCTATAGACCAGTGGTTTCCAAAGTTGCCTGGGCTACGACCCATCTAATGAAAGTTCAACAACTCAGGACCCACTTCCAGGAAATTTAACCGTTACCGATATGAAAATTCATATCGGTAACGGGTTTGAACAGGAGTTTTCAAATAAGTTTTAGTAAACAAAATGTATCACTTATTTAATTAATTACACCGAAAGGTTATTTCAATGGGAAGGATGAAATTGTGTCCTGTTTTTCGCCATTACAAATTTCATTCAATTTCAACACGAGTTATAATACTTTTATTCGCAGTGAGTTTGATAAATCCAATTTATTTCGGTATTTAGTTGGCTCAGTGTGTCGTCCTACAGACGGGACACACTCAATATTCGCTCGCGACCCACCAGTGGGTCGCGACCCATAGTTTGGCAAACCCTGCTATAGACTAATTCTATCGCACTAAACTAAAAAAAAGTCGCCAATCATCGGAAATCATTATTTTTAAATTTATTGCTTTTTGTCCCAACAAACGATGCCAATCTTAGCTTCCTACAAAAACAAGTTTAGAATACTCATGATTTAACTATATTTATATTTGTTGCGTTAGACTAAAAGCTGGTTTTATTTTAAAACAACCTACAAATCAGTTTCCTCGGTAAATTTAAAAAATAACCGTGGGTTTTGATTGCCATCTTGTCTTAATAAATGATGCCATCTCTTTCATTCTTTTTGACAAAATAGAGATCGTATTATGTATTAAAACGGGAATAACAGCAGTCGAAACCGATGGTTAGATTTTTTTTCGACCTTTAACCTTGAAAACTAAACAGATTCATAAGTAATAAAAACTTAAAATTACCCACGCATTTTGTGATGGAACAATCAAGTAGTTGTATAATATAATATTTACCTGTTTTTTGTAATTTTCGATACTTCCTACGTAGACTATCGTAAGCCACAATTTTACGCTTTACGTCTTGTTTTACGATTTTTAAATTACGTTAATAAATGCTAATTTCTGTGTAAATTTGAATGTAACGTTAGAAAGTGGAGGACTTAGATTTTGTTCTGTTACTGTAGATTCATGTTTGATGCTTCGTAATTAAGTTAAAATTTTATCGCGCAAATTTTGCGTTTAAAACATACTATAATTTACATAGGAGCCATCGAATTTTCCTTGGGTTACGTAACTAAAAGTCGTCAGAAAAAGAAGAGGACATACAAATAATGACGGATGAATTATAGACATTTGTGATGTAATAAGGAAACAATACTTAAGTGATCCATGACACTACTGACTTTCCATGAATTTATTCCATAAACAAAAAAAAACTATGTATACCTATAATTACTTAGCAAGTTGTACACATAGCTTCTTTTTTACCAGTTTCCGAAAATTTCATGATTAACATTCTATTTTAGCACTCTCAGCAGTATTTTAAACTCGCAACTGACCCATAGACAAACTTTACCTCAAGCAAACTTGTTGATTGGTGTTTTAGTGGCTATAGACAAACTAGATTATAGACAAGATCAATAAGACATGGGAATAGAAGAAAAGTCATTTGCCTAGGACAAGGGATGAAGAATGATAAAATTCGTGCCTTCTTTGAGGTCTTAGTACCTTCATTTTTCATTGGTCGAGTCACTCAACGCTTTCCTTTTCATAGCTCTGTTTTGATATCGCAACTCTACCATCAGATAAATACGAATTAAAGACTTTGAGAGATGTATTATCAGATAATATTTGTATAAACTTTCGTAACGTTTAGAATTTATGATTACATCTGCGCACGTGCAGTAAAGACATTGTAGATTAGATAACACATGCACTACAACCACACATCGGAATATATCGAACGATCGTCAGGCAACAGGCCTAGGAAACGGTGAGAGGCTCGATGGCGGCCGTGGCTTACTTCATTGACGCCGCAGCGCCTGCGGCTGCGACCCGCCTGACCCCTAAAGTAAAATATAAACGCTTATTGTCATACAAATCGCTGTGAAGCGCACACGCTCTCAGTTTTCCCGCGCGCGCGTTGTCCTGTTCTATTTTTAAATTTTCAGTGCCTTAAAACGAACAAAAAGCTAGAGGTTATGTTGTGACATTATCAAAGGACACGTGTGGATCCTTATCTCTTAAAGTAAGTGAAAATTAAATAAAGTTTTAAGAAAACGTTAACCTTTTCGATGCTACTGTTTGATAACCGTGTTAAACCAAGCCTTTTGAACTTTGGAGTTTGTAAGAAAAAAAAATGCATTGAAAATTAGCATGGTTTTTATTACAAAACAAGTGGTTTTTAATAGCTTTAACTATTTATACTTATGTTGATTTAATACTTATGGAGTGAAAGTGGATAGTTTATCGACCACTTCATCTTACAGTGCACGGGTAATTTTTATATAATTGATAGCTACTAGACTAGCTCTATCTAGCAACACAAAAACATTAAAAGAAATACCTGAATCAATGTTGTTTCTTGCTGGTTAGGTATTGTTTGCTAATACAATTGTACACATTACGTAGAATTATATGAAACTACTTACTAATGCTCGGTCAATAAAGCAAATATTTATTCAAACACGAAACATATCCTTATCATTTAAGTGTATATGATTATAAGAAATTATTTACATGGTATTACAATTAGCATCCTTAACATAAAAATAGTAATAAAAGACGATAGCTCAATTAGAAGACGAAAATATGTTTTTCTATATATGGTTTGACAGTGGAAACCGATGCTTAACGCTACGTCATAACAAAAGCCACGCGTGGAATGCAAAGCATTCTCCCGTTAACTTATTAAAACTTTCGTGAGACATTATACTATATAAATTATAACACGGCTCAACTCGAGTGGGAACGTTCGGTGTAGGCACCGACAGTTTCGAACCCGTTGGGGGTCCTTCCTCAGGGTGAGTGATTATTTGGGTATACTCGCTATCGCGTATATCGAGTATACCCACGTGAGTTGAGCCGTGTTATAATTTACATTCTCCCGTTTCTGGAATTATCTTCCCCTATTGTTTTAACAACCAGCTACAAAAGTATGCACGTTGGCCGATTGGAGTACTAATCATATGGTAAATTTAATTAACAATGGTATTCTCGGACATTTCTGAGTGAAGTTAATAATGCATCAGAAAACAATAGATAGTATAAAGTGATTAATAAAAATTAACTGCTTATTTAAGTTGTTACATAATACAAATCACGAGAATCTATCATTGCGATAGACGATGGGGACATAAACCAGAAAGTGTTAAGAATGAATGTGGATGGCTACAAAAAAAGAGGAAGACCGAAGAAATTATGTATGGATTGTGTGAAAGAGGATATGCTTAAGAACGAAATGGATTCGGATATGACGGCTGATAGAAATGTATGGAAGAGTAGCACATACTGTGCCTACCCTCCGTAAGGGATAAGGGTAAGTTGACAATGACGAGAATCTATCACTGTTTTATATTAAAAAAAAAACAAAAACAAAAAATCAATAGGTTTGTCCCCGTGCGTTATTAAATCACTAAACGCCAGAGAAGGTTTGTTGAAAACTTTTTGTTTGCACTACATTATTTTGATGATTTAAAATCTTTGAACCTATTTTGACCTTGGCTCTACGACGTATGGCGGCTTCAAGCAGTAACATTTTTAGACACACATGTGTAGACAAATCAGTAGATGTAAATATTTTTAAACGTCAATCAGTTACTCAGACTTAATTTGGGTAACAAGTACTTCTTGTATAACGCTCTGAACATCTGGATAAAAATGTAACTACATTCAAAATTATTGCTGAAAATTGCCTTGAAGCAAATCCACTACTGATCCCACGCGAACTACAATATATAAGCAATATTCAACTAATATAAACACAATACACTATTAAGATAATAAAATTGTTTTTGCTTTCCCTAACATACTCGTACATTACAATAATAACCACACCCAGTCAGAAATCGACTAAAGCGACTGAAGACTGAAAGACGAATCGACTATAGTTAAAATTTTTCCTAATTAAAGTCAACAAAACAGCTTAACTACAAGCTCTTGAAATCGCTAAAATGTGTACTAATTTTATTTTAACAAATGGTCACACTACACACGTGCTCTCAATTCGTGATTAAAAGTCAACGCTCATGACGTTTGCCTTGGGCTTGGAACAGGATCCCAATAATTTTTACTGTACCTATACGACGCTACCCGCTAATATTTCTATTATGATTCTTAACACAAAGCATTACAGTCTATTTCAGAGTAACAGTTCCAAAGAAACAACAGTTAAAAAGTATCGTACTCACAAAGGTGATAGTCGAAACTATAACTTATGACATTGATCAAAATAGGTCATCTAGTTGCAGCTGAGACACAAGTTTTATAAAAACAAATGTTGATAAAGTTCAAAGTTAAGTGGCTACAGAATTCGTGCATCTAGGTTTAGCTTGGGAATTCTATACTAAGGAACTCCTTAAGTTATCGTTATATGGCTCTGACGGCGAGTGTAACACAAGGCTGAATATCGAGGATTCGGTACCTCAATTGTAAATAGGGATGAGACTGATTGAACCTTGGGTCCTTTGAACTGTTACGATTTGAATAACCCAAGTAAAGTTATTTAGGCTAAATTTTCTGACAATATGTTAAACTTTCGAGTGTGCCGTTAATATTGTGGCTTGTTTTAATGTTCCAGAATGTTAAACGAACAAGATTTAGTAGTGGCGCGGGCCTTAGCGTCGGAATCGCGAGAAAATTCCCCGTGCGGATCTCCAGGACCACTTCGCAAAAACCCACTTAACAAAGTGGTAGACAAACTTAAAACATTTAGGTAAGTCGACGTTTTTTGCAACAATTCTTAACTTGGAATTTGGACTCATAGAATCAAGTATTAAATATTTTGACGAATGCAATAGCGCCTGCATGCGGTTATTTCAGAACACGTATTTATTTCTGAATTTTTAGACTTTACAGCGAAAAGTTGATAGAATTAATATAACTAATCGCAATGTAACTCTACCCAACTGTGGGAGCGGAACATTGTAAACGTCATTTCGTTAGTCGTGTATAGACAACTGTCAAACTAACGTCAAAGTCAAACCAAGATATAAACTGTAATGACAGTTAACCTATTCATCGTGAAATTAAATATTATCTTTTTCTATTGTAACGTCTTTATAAGTGTTGTGATTTAGATGCATAAGTTAGATGTGCTATGCCC
This sequence comes from Papilio memnon, assembly GCA_003118335.3. Classification (NCBI taxonomy): domain Eukaryota; kingdom Metazoa; phylum Arthropoda; class Insecta; order Lepidoptera; family Papilionidae; genus Papilio; species Papilio memnon. Next base: position 4,030,606 of record LD688935.1, read on the forward strand.
AAGCAATTATTATATTTCATAGATAAGTTATAAACCAATTGAGGGATTGAAGTATGGTTATGAGAAGTCGGTCAAAAATGGATTACAAAGTGAAGTTCAAAGAACCTGCGACAAGCAAAGAAATTGCTGATGAAGAAGAGAGGTATGTTATTAATTATCAATTATAATTCTATCAACATTGTTCATATGCGCCAAAGCTAATAATTGTAAAAAGAAAACAAAGGAACCTGTGTAGAGTGTTGCATGTTGTATTTTGTCACAGATTAAAAAAGACTAAGGAAACAACTTAATGTCAAACAAATCGATTTTATGTCGAGTCGTGGAATCGATTACTATTACCAATTTTTAACAATTACGATCTTATAAAGTGTCCCAAATTATCTTTTTTATTATAGCATTGTAGTTAAAATCTGAAATTTTAGTTTTTTTTTAGATTATTCAATCAAAAAGTGTAATGTAATGCTGTAATCAGTGGCATAGTGCTGATGAACGATTACAAATTGCTATTTATCTATATAGGTATATAAACGTATATTTTATTTTCTATTTTCATTTTATCTACTATATACATCAGTATGAGTATAATCCGTTTCCGCTAAGGTCGATATGGGAGCAACACCGAAAATACAGAAGTGTAAGAATCGTAATCGATTTTAATATTAATTACAAACTATGCCAAATCTACATAATCTACATAATCTATGACCGTTTCTGAATTTCGGAATCGAAAACAAAACAAATAATTTCTTTTATTTGCGAAGTAGTCGGTTGGAATTGTAAATAATTAGATTTAATTGTAAAACCTGTATCTTCGATTTTAATAGTAAGAAATGTGATTAGCATCGTTGTTACATTACATTCTGTCAGCTTTCCCGAGATTTACTAAGAAAAATATTTCATAAATTACAAGATATTCGTCCGGTTCGCGTCCGACTAGACAATTCGTACTTCGTGGACAGATACGGAGCAATCCATTGTTCTCGTAATGGATTTAATTGAATTGATACAAGAAATTACTCTGAACAACTTCGATGTTGGATCTTCGACATGGGTTGATGTTACTTACGTCAATAATCCACACAGTTTCTACGTTCGTCCAACCTCCTACAGAAGTTTTATAACATCAATGCAAGTCCATGGTCAGAATCTTACGCAGCAAGATCTGCAGTTGAATATGAATGTCGTTTATTATTCAAAAAAGCTGAAGCACTTTTGTAGAGGTTTAATTTATCATATAGATACAGCGAAAAAGAATTGTACCTGTGACATATTTGCCATTGATTTTGGTTGTATAGAGAAATCTGTGGCTTTAAAAAACATGTATTTTGCTCTTGTTGAACAAGAATTGCCACCTCTAGCAACTCATTGCCAATTAGCAAATTGTGAACCTAAGAATGGCTTGTGGACTGATAAAGATATAGATGCTATGAAATGTTATATTGGAAAAGAAAAGGCGAAGTTAATAGTAAAAGGTAAAACAAGTCTTAAAGTTGTTGTAGAGTTGTACAACTCTTGCCCTGATGATATAGCAACAATGCTAGCATTAACAGGTTATTCCACATTAGGCTATAACGAAAATATTATAAGCCGCATTCCTAATTTTAAACAAGAGAAACATTATTATACATACCCAAAAATAGAACAAGGTAATATTCTACATGTCCGAACTCAATCGGGAAAAGATTTTGATAGTTTCTGTGTTGCGAAAGTTGACGATTATTATGATTATGTTAATGAAATAAATAAATTTCAAGCATATTCTAAGCAAGCAAAAAGTTTAAGACCGGAAGATATGAAAGAAAACAAACCTGTTAGTGTTTATGTGACACATCTTGTAAGATATGAGCGTGGAATTATACAAAAAATTACAGTTCCTGAAGAAAAAGCATTGGTACGATTAGTTGACTGGGGTTTTCTTATCGAAGTAGATGTGTCAGGAATGAAACCAATGTTGGAATATTATTTTTTAAATCCAGTGATCGCTATTTATTGTGCAACAGAAAAAAGTCAACAATTTGATACCAGTTTACAGAAATTTTTAAACTCAGGTTGTGAGTTTCTTATTATAATTAAAGAGGTCGGTAATGGATTTGATAAACCCAATATTGTAACTGTATCTCCATTATCTAATGCAAAATGATATTCTATATCATTTTTTAATCAGAATATTTTTTATGAAATACTTTTTAGTTAGAAATAAAATTAGGAAACAATAGATATTTCTAACTGAAGTGTCAGTTTTTCTTTAAGGATTCTAGAATTCATTTCTTTTAATATCTAAGTTTCAATCAATTAAATGAAATATCATCAGTATCACATTTATTAAAATTTAAGTTAATTTAAAAGATGGTCATGAATTATGACAATATACATGCAGAGCAAATAAAAACATAACTATTATAAGAATGTTATGTAACTCTGGTAAGAACATAAAGTTAAAATTGCATATCAAAGTAAAAGACAGTTAGTTTAAGACTAAGTTAGAATTTAGAACTAATTTATATGAAGTTAAAAGTAAAAGTGAATAGATACATAAGATTAGGTATTTTAGTAGCAATAATAATTAAACTTGTCTATGGTATTGTTTATGTAGTATGAGGAATATTTTTTTCATTTTCATATAGACTTAATCTTTGTTGAAAAGGTATGCAATACACCAGCAAATGTGGAGATATATGGGCAGAAGGCACATCGCTTTGGCCAATTCTAAAGGCTTTTTTCTTTGTCATGTAAAATTAAAAAAATTGAGGTACTGTATCGACCCAGTATGTTTAATAGGGTACAAGGATTTATAATAAAACATTTTTAAACATGTGCTTTTTAAATAGCTTCTATTCAAGTTGTATAATCTATATATAATATATAATGGAAAGTCGTGTTAGTTACACTACTTATAACTCTAGAACGGCTTTACCGATATGGCTCAAAATTTGTGAGGAGGTAGCTTAGAGCCAGGAGACGGACATAGGATACCATTTATTCCGTCCGACAGCGATGGATGGATGGATGTTTGTTAAAGTTTGTAGCCTAAACGGGTAAACGGATTTCGCTGAAATTTGG
>LD688935.1:4052797-4066381 GCA_003118335.3 Papilio memnon
ACTTAGATCGTAAAAAATGCATTCTGTTATTTTCCCGCTAGGAATATATAAGTAAGAATTTGCAGATAATTTAGTAGCCGTATTCATAGTTTTAGTCCTAACTTAGGGTAGGCTCCGAGCCCCTCAATGGGGACATATAGTGAGCTGGTGATGATGATGATGATGATTCATAGTTTTAAGTTGATCTTTAATTCGCTCTGTTTTAGTGTATTTATTCCCATATATTATATTTAACTTTATTATGGAAATGAGGTTTTGTTAAAATAATTAGACTTCACACTTTTGATATTTTCAGATACTTAACAATTACCTAAATAATTTATGATTTTAATGTTTATTCATATACGGTTGCACCTAAAAACAGTATATAAGTATCATTGTATTCATTAACAAGGTCATGCAGGTTAATACAAAACTGTTCACGTATCTACCTCGTGGTCACCGTATACAGGGTGGTTCAAACAATTTAAACTAAACTAAAATATTAACTACGATTTCTATATTATAGTTAATTCCATATTATCTATTCTGTATCACAGGCCCTTGTTGTTACTAACCGCTGTGTTTTTTTTATCTTTGCGGCGTCGTTTAGGTCGTTTTTACGGGTTCAGAACACGACTAAATCTGACTGTGAAACTACAAGTTATGCATCTTTTTTGTGGCATAACTCTTAAACTTATAAATTACTAGTTGTTACTCGCGATTTCGCCCGCGTGAAATTAAAAAATATAGTCTACGTTACTCACAGATAAATTACCTTTCTAAGGGTGAAAGAATTTTTAAAATCGGCCCCAGTCGTTTTTGAGTTATTTCAATACATATAAAAATACAAATCTTTCCTCTTTATAATATTAAGTATAGATTAAAAGTAATCGTGGAAAAACACTGATTTTTAAATAATTTATTATACCTAAACCCGGAATGCGGTACAATGCTGAAGTCAAAATAATGTCAAATGCCATGGATCAAACAAGTTATATAGAAACGATAAACATTTTCTTCTTTTATAGATTTTAAGCACAAACATAACGTGTTAAGAATATATGCAATAAAGCGAGCTTTTAACGGACTTACAAAGGCCCAAAACCATTAATCCTTGTACAAACAACCTGTATTTACTTTTTAATTTACTGAATACATTAAGAAAGCGGACTCCATTTTATTTGACTTGTCATTTATAAATAAAGTCTATGATGTGTACGGTCGCGTTCTGAATTCGGTACGTTAAAATATTTTTCCCCAACCGTAATTTCCGTAGAATAATGATCATAAATAATCTTGTTGCAGGAGGACCAGATCTCTGAACGCACCCTCTCCTATCCAGCAGTTTGGACCATGTGGCAGGATAATGAAAAACTCGGCAATGGTTATGTATGTATAAAAAATATATTTAGCTTATATTACTCAGTGATAATATAGCTTTCTAATGGTGACAGAAATTTTGAAATATACCCAGTAGTTATAGAGTTATTATTGTTTATACAACGACAAATTCATTTGAACTACATAACTGAAACGAAACAAAAACTAATAAAGAAAAATAACAGACCAATTAATATTCTCCTTCTATTGGAAATTTGGTTAAAAACTACAAAAACAACAGTACAAGCATACTTTCTTAAACCTACATCTGGAAAAGGAAAGAATTACACGTTTTAGACATAGATTTATTCACGCCCTTTATTATAAAGTTACATTAGAACAAATCATTAAATTGACCCATATTTATTCTATTTCTTTTCATTATTTTTTTTTTATACAATAAGGTGGCATATGAGCAAGCGGCCACCTGAATCCGCCGAAATGGCGAAGCGACCGCTGCCCATAGAAATCCGCAATTGCAGATGCGTTGCCTACCCTAAATCGACGGAGGAAGAGACGCACATAAAGAGGATATTTTCCCTTCCTATGTGTCTCCTCCACCGTCAAATCCACTTTCCCATCCAATTCTTTCCTTATAAAAAAAGGGTGGAACGAGAAAGGGACTAAAATTGGGCCTCCGGCCCCACACTCAGACGAAACGCGGAATTGCTCCCACTTCACGCTTGTCTTCTGTGTGGTCGTGGTATTTCACCGGGCGAGCCGACCCATTCGTGCTAAGATGTTAAAGCGGGCTCTAGACGATATTAGACGATATTAGAGACATTATTCATTAAAAACTATTTCAACTGTGTCAATATTACAGGCAAATCCAGGACCCGGCGTCGCAGCGGCTGACCTGGTACAAACCGCCGCTGACAGTCCTCGTCATCAAGAAGGTGCACGACGCCAGCATCCTCACATCATTCGTCCAGCTCGTCCACTGGCTCGTTCATGTGAGGATACACTTAATGTCTATTTATAATCTAATTTAATAGAAATGAGAAATTAATTGCTCTTTTTCTGGCTGATAATGTCATTTATTGTCTATGGATTTTTTTTAAAAGTTTGAAACTAAACTATCGCACAACTGTTACGTCTCGCTGTGATTCCTTTGAGCTCCTATGGAGGTGTGCACACTACTCTATTTTTAGTTGTGCAACTATACAGGTGAGAATTGGCTGCGAAATAATCGACAATCGCACAACAGTTGTGCGATAGTTTAAACATAAGTGTGGCGGCTCTCTCTTTGTGTTTCATACAAAAATGTCTGTTTTTAATTATTCTTACTAATATTTTTCATTCCATGGAAATTGAATAATGTATTACTAGTATATTGTATTTTACTATAGTAATTATACATCATCATCATCAACTTGCCCTTATCCCTTACGGAGGGTCGGCACAGTATGTGCTACTCTTCCATACATTTCTATCAGCCGTCATATCTGAATCCACCCCCTTCTTAAGCATATCCTCTTTCACACAATCCATCCATACTATCTTCGGTCTTCCTCTTCCTTTGTAGCCATCCACATTCATTCTTAACACTTTCTGGTTTATGTCCCCATCGTCTCGTCGCAAAACATGTCCATACCACGCTAACACTACACGCACTATAGTAATTATACAATAAAAATTAAATCGTAATGTTGTTAAGTAAGAGTGTATGTTTTCAAATGTCAAGTCATCAATTTCTCTGGTTTTATGAAAGTCTAAAGGCGAATTACCTTGCGACCCGAGGCTTGTTTCTATAGAACAATCAAAATGTCAACAAGTTATTACAACTTGTAAAGTTATCTTCGCATTGTTTCTCATCGTTACTATTTTTAGAGTGTTTTAGTATAAAGTTGGCAATGTCATGAATCAAGATATCTACAAAGGGAAAGGTCAACGACCAGCCGTCACCGCAGACCACACGTCTATTAGCAGACCGCTAGGAAACTAGATCAATCTAAATCTAACAATTTTATGTCATTTAAACAACCTCTGTTATAATTACTCATGAAAATTAATCATGTAATTACTATAAGAATAAAAGACTAAAGAGCAGACAGGAATTCATGTACAAGTAAATTAAAAATGAAATCTGATGTAGAAAGAGTGCATAGTGGTGGACACAACGAAGTTAGTCGACGTGTTAAAGAGTAGATAATATTAGAGTTATTTTGTGTGATACCTTAAGTCTATTTTTACGGTATCACAAAGAGTTTCAAGTGGCTCTCATCACGTAACGACTGGGATAAGATCTTCTTGACATTCTAACCCATATTTAAGTGAAGTTGCGGAAACGATTCCGTCATGCCTAGAGTTTTAATTTTAAAGTATAATATGTATGTTATGTTTTGAATATTATACAAAAACACTTCTTCTTGATAGATTAATGTTGAATAAGGTTTGAGTAAACCTTACTCTTTAAGTCGGTGAAACTGTTACCGAAATTAGCAATGGAATTGACAGCTTCAAGTAAATATTTATACCATTGGTAGGGTCCACAGAAGACCAAGCCAAGTTGTACTACAAAAAATGAAGTTGGCGGTTTATAAATTTAAGAAGAAAAACAGTGAAAATTTAAAAGTAGAAGGATGGAATGTTTCTGTGATTAGTCAAGGTGAACTTTTAACACGTAAGATTTTCTCTTTGTTTAATGTACTATGGTGAAATTTTCTAGGACAAAAGTATGGTAGTCTTCGTGGAGGCGGCGGTATTGGATGACACACTGGTAGCGGAGTACGGGGACTTCGCGTCGGTGCGGGAGCGGCTGATGACCTTCCGTGCTGGTACCGATGACCTCACAGACAAGATCGACTTCATCATCTGTCTTGGGGGAGACGGCACGCTGTTGCACGCCAGCTCACTCTTCCAGGTTAGCTAACTAGTACATTACAAAAACTTGAATGACCTTGATCAGTCAAAAATCGTTAAAACAGAAAGGTCTTAACAGGAAACTAGCTCTACTTTGTTTCGAATTAGATTGTTTAATTCAATGACAGAGGTTGAGAGATTTTTTTCCTAATTGATATCATATTTCTGCAAGTTCTAACTGTCGAAACACATATGACATATTGTCGTACCGCTAATTCTTTATGATAAAAAGGGACAGATATATTTGGTCAATGACCCCGGATGAGCTAGCATATTAAATTAGTTCTGTATTGTTCTACGTAAGGAATAAGGACAAAGGACAGGTGGGACTTGTTCATACAATTGGTGACCCATTGTAGACAATTTAAGTCACTAACTTGTCTACTATGCTTTATTCCCAGTTTACATCATTCCAGTAGTGAATAATGAACTATGTACCATATCCAGTGCTGGATTTGACCGCTTTAATGTAATAATGTAAACTGTATGTAACTGTAATGAGAAATGTAAAACAAAGTCATTTTTATGCGGGTTTGAAAACGATACAATAAGCATTTTTTTTTTACATTTTTTCAGCAATCCGTCCCTCCGGTGATGGCGTTCCACTTGGGTTCCCTCGGATTTCTGACGCCATTCGAATTTAACAATTTTCAAGAACAAGTTATGAATGTTTTAGAAGGTATGTTTCATGTCATATTCATTCTTTGTTCTTCTAATTTATTAATTTTTGTAACAATTTCTATACTACTTATGTTTTGTATATACTATCTATACTATTATAATATTATATTTTAAAGAGGAAAACATTGTATACTATAATTTATACGAATATAATAAAGAGGAAAGATTTGTATTTTTGTATGTATTAAAATAACTCAAAAACTACTGGGCCGATTTTAAAAATTCTTTCACCCTTAGAAAGGTAATATATCTGTGAGTAACATAGGCTATTTTTTAATTTCAAAGCGCGAAGTCGCGAGCAGCAGCTAGTAATATTATAAAGAGGAAAAATTTGTATTTTTGTATGTATTGAAATAACTAAAAAACTACTGGGTCGATAAAAAAAATCTTTCACCATTAAAAAGCTGCGGAACCGCTGAGTAACATATTTTATTTCCACGTGGTCGAAGTCGCGAGAATCAGCTAATTCTTAATACATTATTTATGCTTTTTTATATTCATTACCAGGTCACGCAGCACTAACATTGCGGTCACGTCTGCAGTGCGTGGTGCTGCGGAAAACCAGCGGCGAGGACAAAAACAAGAAAAAGCCGACCACCATCCTGGTGCTGAACGAGGTGGTGGTAGACCGCGGACCCTCACCATACCTCTCCAACATCGATCTCTTCCTCGATGGAAAACATATCACCTCCGTACAGGGTGACGGTGAGATTTTATTATTTTATGAAAAAAATCCGCACCTAACCTTTTTGGTAAACGTTAACCAGTATAGTTAAGTGTTGAACGAGAGTAAATGAGTAGCCTATTTGTTCTTCCAGACTCTCCTCTACATCAATACCAAATTTCATCGAGTTCCGTTCAGCAGTTTAGGCTACAAACTCTAACAACCATCCATCCATATAAACTTTCGCATTTATAATATTAGTATGATGAAATGTGCAGGGTTGATAGTGTCGACGCCGACGGGCAGTACCGCGTACGCGGTGGCGGCGGGCGCCAGCATGATCCACCCCTCCGTGCCCGCCATCATGGTCACCCCCATCTGCCCGCACTCCCTCTCCTTCAGACCCATCGTCGTGCCCGCAGGGGTTGAACTCAAGGTACCAACCATAAACCACATATTTGATGTACAAAAAATATGATTTTTAATAATTTTTCAATATTGGAATCAAAATTATATCAAGTTATATTCGAAATTTGAAACCTACTTTGGATTGTTAATTACATTAACGACCGAATACTGAAACATACCTTAAACGCTACGGTTCATAAGCGACGCTTACAATCTGACAGATGTCAAAATTTTAATGTAATTTCGAGTTTAAACGTGGCCCTATCATTTAAAACGCTGTTACATATTGAAATGTCTCAGTATTCGGCCATTAATAAGACACAATTAATCAATTCTCATAGCGGAAAGGGATTTTAGCCAATAGGAAGAATGTAATCTGCAAGGTGACAAATCTATCAACTCAATGCTTGTAATAAATATAAAACGGCTCTCCAGATGTTATATGACTTTCGCCATTTAATGAAAACGTCAAAGCATAAAATCAACGATAGATATAATGTTAATAAAACTAATATTATAGATAGCATTGTCCCCGGAGGCGCGAAACGCGATGTGGGTGTCGTTCGACGGCCGCAACCGACAAGCCTTGCAGCACGGAGATAGGTATACGCTATAAGCAGACAACAACGCTCTGCTCTAACGAACGCCACTAATGCTTTGTATTACCTGTGCCTTTTCACATATTTTTTATCTGTAGTCATTGATTGACGTTTGACATTGACATGTAACTGTCAAATTCAAATTGACATTTATCTCCTTTGAAAAAAGAATTGTCTTGTCTACATTTATAAAAACATGTGAATAGGTTTTATGTGTAAGTGTTTAGTATTAATTTTTAGTATAGATTAAGGAAAAACGGTTCAAATAGGTAGTAGATGAAGTCCGCGGGATTGTTTCAGATAACTCCTAGCCTAGAGGCGCGTAATGTCGCCTGCGTTTCGTTCGACGGTCGCTCGCAGTTGACACTTAGACCGGGCGATAGGTAACCTATATTTTGGTCTAAACGGGGGGTCCTTTGACTAGAAAAATTGGTCCAGTCAACCACTGGTGATGGAGATATCATTAATCATAAATCCTGCAGACGGATAAATGCTTAAGTGTTACCAGATTTAGGGACTCTAATTGCTATCTAGAATTATAATAATTATTGAAAAAAGACAATCAAAAGTTATTGACAAATGACAATGAAGCAGTTTCTTGAATAATGGGAATATATACAATTAAAAATCAATTTTAGTGATTTGCTTATCTCGAGGGACTATTTCCATGACCATCACTATTCATCTCACTATAAATTCGATTTGATTTCTCTCTCTCGGAACTAATATTCTCAAATACTTAACATTTTTATTAACAAATCATTAACTATACGCGCCTATACTAACATTTATATGCCTACTACCAAAAATGCTTCATAATTTTTTAATGCTATTTTGCTTGTTCTATAGTTCTAGATATTAAGAATTAATCTTGGATTTACTTAAGTTCAATTATTCAATTGATTGCATTTTCTATCTTAAATAGGAATAATGTTTTTCTTTATTACAATAATTATCAATATATAATGTTTCAGATGAAATAAAAAAAATCACATTTTTTTTTGATTTACCAGTTTCTACAATAACATAAATTTCAACTGAAACATGCTTTTTAGTAGCTTTTATTTTTTTAGTACTAACAACATTGTTGTTCCACAGTCTATATGTGACGACTTCCGTGTACCCAGTGCCGTCGATATGCGCACAGGATCAAATCTCAGATTGGTTTGACTCTTTAGCTGAATGCCTGCACTGGAATGTTCGCAAGAAGCAGAAGCAAATCGATGAGCTAAGTGACATGACGCACTCTTCCAGCGATACACTCGAGGAACTTGACGCCAACCACCATGATGACAGACCCACGGACACGTGACCACACCATAGACCGCATGGATGTTAATAGATTGGAGATTTGTCTATGGCCTTAATAAACGGTATAATGGCATTAAAATGTATTTTTATGTGGCACTGCTCTTATATTGTGTCAAAGTATACTTGCTATGTTTCAATAAAGTAAATGAGATTTTTAATCAAATATGGACATCCCGTTCATTAATAATTTGATTGAAATCCTGTATTTATAATTGTTACTATAAGTATCAGTTATCGACGATTATGAATGAAATAAATGTTTTGACATATTGATTCTATAATTTAGACTGCACAATTAATTTTATTGTCTAAAATTTAAGTTATGTATGTTTGTGTAATATTTTGGACAAATAAGTTTAAGTTTTTAATAAAATTACACCAAAAGAGAAATATTGTTTATATTTTTTTCATTCTGTTCATAATCGTCATAATATATTAATAGGTTTGTCCATTTAATATATCGCTGATATTCTTGACTGGTTTTATAAATCTTTGGATGTGTGATCTATGGTTAAGAAAACTTTTTTTTTGTTGGTTTAAACTTGTACACACCTTCTGTGTTCCAATTTTCTTAACATTCCTTAAAAAAAATTAAGATTTTTGAATAGTGTGGCTTATATGAATATGAAGATGCAACCTTAAAAATTGGCCGTAAATATTGTGGGACAGAGATAACGCTCTACAAAGGGAATTGTCTCTTTCTAAAGGTTGTGCAATATTGGCCTTATGTATAAAACGTTTCAGGTTAAAATGCGAGACAATATTCAATGTATTATAACAATATCAACAATTGCTTAAATGCACTGTTGTGCAAAACCTTTTTCAGAACTTGAATAAACACTGAAAATACTTTCGAGGTGCTTTATGGAAACCTATAGTGCCAATCCAATTTATTTCTAAGATAATATAATGCACAAAAATAGATGTAAAGACAATTATATTGAATTATAATCAAGGTTTCTCATCTTTATTGCGGGACTGGTTTAATATTAGAAATATAAATAGTTTTTTATATATCACATAAAAGAAAATAACATTTTCGTGTATTTAAATTCCATAAGATCAGTTGTTAGAGTAAATGCAAGAGTGTTTATTATTTTATGAAAAAAAAGTTTGTGTTTTTAAATGTCTATCGATGAATGCCTAAATATTTGTTATAAATTATACAGATTTGACAATTTTATATAAAGTGTTTTCTTTTGCCACCTACTGCCACTGTTAGCAGTGTATAAAGCACCAACATTGGTGATACAGGTGTTTTTTATCAACAAAGTAACATATCTACAATCGAAGTCACTTCTAGCAGCGCTACGACTGGAGATAGTCCGTACATAAACAAAAACAAGGTTTGTCATTTAATGTCACTTTTTTATACTTGATCACTATAGATGGATAGCTAGAAAATTAACAACTGCAAGCTTTTGCGCTAAAATGGCGAAAAAAATTACAGCCTGTATATGCATGGGAAAAATGCGTTACATAAGCTATGACATGTCTAGTTAATTTACTCTTTGGTCTTTTTTATCTATATGCAATTTTGACAATAAAATTATAACCTCAACGATACATAAAGAAATAAAATTAATAACATAAACATACAATCAAAATAAAATGATAAAACCAACGGCATTGGTAAATTTTGTTTCAAAAAGAGGAATTTGTTTAACTGCTGTAAAAGAAAGTAAAAGAAATTTTCGAAAATTCGTCATTGCCAATAAAAGAGGTTCAAGAGCCCACAAGCAGCAGCAGATGTCAGAAAATAGAGAACTAGAGATTGACAAGCGAGGTGTACGTGATGTTGGATATTACATAAATGGCAAATTCGTCAAAATCCCAGAAATGATACCAGAAATTATTGTGCCCGATTTAACAGATTTTAAATTAAAACCATACGTCTCTTATAAAGCCGAAGATGTTATACAAAGTGAATTTACAGCGGAGCATCTTTTTAATGCAATTTATAGCAAAAAAATTGCCACAGATTTTAAAGAAGGCAAATTAGATGCTGACGGTCAACCACTTGAGCCCTCGGAGGAAGAAAAATTACAAGCAGATGAGGCTGTTCTGAAAGCAAAGAGAACTGGTTCAGATATATTTTAAACGATGTATAGTTTCCTTAGTATAGATATTTAGTAAATGTAAATTTAATTATGTTTAAAACTGTATTTTATTACTAAATGTAACCTTAATTTCAAAGTGCATAAGTAAGCGGACCAGAATTGGACAAAAGTGGCATGATACTTGCCCTCACTTAACAAACCTGTTTATGCATACTGATTTCAGAAACAATTCCAAAGTGTGTATGAGAATAACAATAATAAATAATACTGAATTGTTTGCCAGATTCTCTCCCTTTCCTCCTAACCCTCGGCCATCTGCTTTTCCCCTGCTAAGGGCATCCCGTCTGGCTGGTACTATTTATGTATAATTATACATCTTATGTATGTGAATACTTTCTTAGTACAAATTCTTAAAAAGACATTAATTTTATTAATATAAAAGCAAGATGGAGAAAGTTAATTTTAAATGAAAAACAACTAATTTCAATATATGAAAATGATTACCTATAACTCTAACAAATCTATCAATAAGTTATTCATACTGAGAGTTTTATTCGTTTTTTTTATATCGTTTTTACTCAAACCTGTTCCCTAAAAATTTGCTGTGCAGTCTTCATTCACATTTAAAAGTTTATTTTAGAGGTTTACATTGTAATATATGTACTATTGTATGTATATGTAATTTTTTCTTTACATATTTAGACTATTTATTGATCATATTTGTCTAATGAATACACGATAGGGTACTTCTAATAGATAAGTAATTATTGCAATAACCCACGACCCCTATACGACCCTTGTTTATCTTAAAATATTAATTCTACAACTCGGAGGTATTTTATCATTTAAACTGCAGTTATCTTTTCGCGCGGTTGTCAGGCGCGTGCACATACCCAACAAACATAAATATAATGGGTGGTAACTATTCCGCTATGGACCCGATGGACGTACCTGTCCCCGACTTAGATAAATTATTCGAACGCGATGGATATTTGAAACCATACGAACGTGAAATTCGCAGACGGTGAGTTACTTTAATTCTATAACATTATAGTAATTGTTAATTAACTTACATTCTACTTAGAAAGTAAATACATTTTACGATAGTAAATTAGGTTAGGAAGTTGTGTTTACGGTGTTCGTCACATCAAGCGCTTTAGAGCTGCAAGATGTCACTTGCCAACAGAGTGATTTTGTTTTACAATTATAAAAATACAATGAATTAAATAAAGAAAGAGTAAAAGATTATTGTAAACTTAAAATAACTGTAGAGTTGTGCATTTATATCAATAGTGAAAAAATATTAAAGTAGAAAAGATACCATTTAAAGCGCTTTCGTTGCTGTCGAGCTATTCTCAATGTCAAAGTAAAGGTCGTTTCGTTTCATTTTGAAGTTAGTTGAAAGAATGTACTATGCTAAAGTTAAGAAACAAAACAGGATTCTTTTTACACACTGTACAATATTAAGATAACACGAAAGCGATAAATATCTTGATTTTTACTGAAATTATTAATTTATTATTAGTACGGTTAATTACATAAACATCGAGCCAGAGCACAGTAGCGGTCTAGGGTTAAGGGTTCAAGCTAATATAGTGAATCGATCAATTGGCCTTCTATAACGGTTAATTCTGATCCTATAATTTATAGTAATTTTAATAATTTATCATCGAACTAATGTTCTTATATACAAAAAATATACTATTTTTTTTTACTTTTTATAACTACTGTGTTCTTACGTCTTACTTTGTCTATTTATTACTTTTAATATTTGTTTATAGTTAAAATTACCTTAAAGATTGCGAATGGTTTTAGATATGGTTGCTTCAAGGACCTGTGGGAACGAATCGAGACGTGGGACGGAGGGTTGGAGGCTTTCACCACAGGATATAAATACTTCGGGCTGCAGTTCAACTCTGACGGGTCTGTTACATGGCGAGAATGGGCACCTGGTGCTCACACCTTGCACCTACAAGGAGAGTTCAGTAAGTAGCAAAAATAAAGAAATAAATAGCGAATAAGTGACATAGTCTAAAACCTTGAAGGATCCTAGGCACCCAATAGGATGAGCGTCTGAAGAAGTCTTTCCTAGTGCAATTTTTTTCCAACAATTCAACCCACGCTGATATGAACAGCTTCTAGCAGGTGTTAAATAAATTTAGACAGACGGTGGGATAGTTACTTCGCTATCCGCATGGCGCTAGTTATGCAAGCATAAAATGTATGGTTGTCACATTTTGAAGATCATACTTGTTTATAAATGTTTGAAAGTAAACGATAATTTACAGATGGCTGGAATTCAAAAAGTCATCCATTCAAGAAGTTGGAGTATGGGAAGTGGGAGTTGCACATCCCCGCTGAGGCGGGTGGTTACGCGTTAAAACATGGAAGCCGCGTACAAATTATTGTCAACGAACATTTATACAGGGTGTCTCCTTGGGCGAGCTATGTTAAACCATTCGAGGGATTTACCTATCAACAGTTTATTTATAAACCGGAACAGGTAATCACCTCTGGTGCCTAGAAAATTAATATTTTTTTCGCTCATAACCCGTTGGTAAACATATTTGTGTTTAATGAACATGTATGAAATCAACCTTGTATAATTTTCAGCCGTACCAGTTCAAACATCCAAAAGTGGATAGACCGAAATCATTGCGTATTTACGAGAGTCACGTGGGCATCGCCACTCCAGAGGGCAGAGTGGGAACTTATACTGAATTCAAAGATAACGTGCTACCTAGGATTAAGAAACAAGGTAACAGAAACTTAACTGACATAAAATTAGTTGACGATTAGTTTCATAAATATGTAAGCTTATAAATACATACATCGACATTTTTATAAAATCACTAGCTTTTGCCCGCGACTCCGTCTGCGTGAAATTAGAAAAAAAAACAAAAGCAAATAGTCAATGAATTCTAGACTATGTTCTACATATATGCCATTTTCATCGAGATCACTTGAGCTATTTAAGCTACAAACTTTAACAAACATCCATCCATCCATCCAAACTTTGTATTTGTAATATCAGTATGATGAACACACGTGTAGTTACGAAACGAATTTATACTATTACTGTGGTCGAAAGAATAGTTTATTATTGTTTGCAGGCTACAATGCGATACAATTAATGGCTATAATGGAGCACGCGTACTACGCCTCCTTTGGGTATCAAGTCACCAGTTTCTTCGCCGCAAGCAGGTATCGTTTTACATCTAAATGACTACTATTAAGATGAAAGTATGTTACAAATAAACTCGGAAACTAATGGACTGATTACAGAAAAATCTTTCACTACTAGAAAGCTGCATTATCCCAGAGTGATATAGGCTATAATTAATGTAATTTTATCTTGGAATAATTAAAAAACTGTCTAATATGTGCGAACCTTCAACTTTACTATTAAGTTTATTACAGAAGTCTATAGGCAGCAGTTTATTTCCTAATTTAGCGATACCTGATTATCTGTTTTTGCTACATTCTGGTGGACAAAAATTCTTTGGCTTTATAGTCGTTACGGCACGCCATGCGAGCTGAAGCAACTGATAGACCACGCACACGAGCTGGGGCTGTACGTGCTGCTGGACGTGGTGCACTCGCACGCCTCCAAGAACACGCTGGACGGACTCAACGA
>LD688935.1:4082997-4094738 GCA_003118335.3 Papilio memnon
GTGAGTACCACAAATATTGATAAACGCGATAAACTGATAGCGCAGTGCTAATTACAATATATTACAATTTATTGGTGTATTTACACGTTTGTAATCATTGCATCATATGTGCGAATATGTACTTCTTAATCTATACTAATATTATAAAGTGGAATGATTTGTATTTTTGTATGTCTTCGATTCACGTAAAAACTGCTGTGCTGTGCTGTGTAAAGATTATTTCACCGTTAGAAAGGTAGTTTATCTGTGAGTAACATAGGCGTTATTTTTTTTTAATTTCACGCGGCGGAAGTCGCAACATTCTATATAAGTAAATTCAAATAAATAATATTTTTGTGCCTAAACCATATTTATACTTCAAGGTAATATTGCGAGACGTTTTTTATCATCTTCGAAGGTCCTTATTCAAGCCCCATTTCTCCTTTTTTTTCGCATTTAAAATGCAGTGATAACGTTAAAAAAAACCTGCTATAATCATTATGTTTACTTAACTATACAAATAAAACATAGAAATGAAATTATTACTGCTATCTTAAATAATATTCTCACGACTTTAAACAGGTCTGCGCTAGTTTTCATGACCAAGGAAATTAGCATCAATTATTATGAAAATACACAAAAATGATTATAATATTGCAAACGGACTTATAGTTTAGTCAAAGGTGTGCGACCGCTATTAAAGTCTATAATTTTGATAGAATTTGATGTTTCTGTTTGAATTTCTATGAAAAGAGTTACATCATATAAGAGATGTAACTTTTTTCGTCGGAAAAGTCTGGTCTGTCGTCAATTTTTATCACATAAAACAAACACATGTAAATATCCGGCTTTCTTTATCAAATTACGATTATCATTCCAGGACATTTGATAAGAGAATTTAGTTACCAAAACCAAAATTTTTAGCGAATCTTCGACATCACTGTCATTTTCAGCCGAATCGAATAAAAACTTAGTTTTTAATGTAAAAAAACATCTATGTTCAGTGTTTACTTGAATGCTTCGAACTCTATTTATAACCAGCCTTGAAATCCTTTAGAATCATAACAATTCATCTCATAACATCGTACGATGTCGGCTTTTATATCTAAAGGTAGGTTTACATTGAGCTAAATAAAGACCAAGTTATGTCGCCAATGTTCATTCGAGCAAAGTTTATGCCACTAATCTATATAGTATAAACATATGAAGATCATGTTACCTCAATAATTTAATATAGCTTACGGTGACCACAAAGAAATGTTTGTAGAAAATACAAATATGAAATGATGACCTAAGCAACTACCAGGCACTAGAAAAAATTGCAGCCTCGTGTGACAACTGTTGTTCCATGTAAACCTGCCTTTAAATACTGTTACTAATGGAGAATATCGTGCTGTTAAGTAGTTAAAGCATGTGCGCAATTGTTGATGATACGTTGATTGCACTTGCGAGCAAACATCGTCAATTACTGAGACGGGATGCGTCCAAAGATAAACAACACAACACTAGTGACGATAAGATAGTATGTGTATATAAGATAGAAAATGTTTGGCACTTGGTCTATCCAAAAATACACTTGGGTCAGCCGATGTTCGTCAACTATCTTACGAGTACTAATATTATAAATGCGAAAGCTTAGATGGATGGATGGATGTTTTAGAGTTTGTAACCTTAACTACTGAACGGATATCAATGAAATTTGGCACAGATGTAGAATGTAGCCTGAAAAATACATAGGCTGAGTTTCTTTCTTATTTCACGCAGACGAAGTCGCGGGCGAAAGTTAGTGGATTATAAATATAACTAGTAACAACTTAAAAAAATAATTGTGGCCTAGTCCTGCAACACTCCGGGAAGAATGACTAATCAAAACATGAGTCGATTGGTTTTATGGATTCAATAGGCCCAAAGGGAAAAAAAATCCAATGGGAAGCACTTTTACCTACAAATACTTAAGCACATTAGTTTTAACATTACAATTTTGGCATTAACAGCCCATTTCCACTGTAGAAACAAACGACAACACATGTCATTCTTATAGAAAAAATTGGGAAATATATTTCTTGCACGGGTTTTCCATCAGTGGATACGTACGTACATCTTCACGTCTAATTATGCGTTTTGTACTTAAATTATGAATAATACGATAAGATATGTTTATCCAATCAGTGACGTATGCTGACAGTAAATGGGTCATTGCCGAATGCGCAGAAAAGTGTTCAGTTGTAGAACGTACAAAAATATATAAGCCAAGATATCCGCGGGCGTTACAACCTTGCTTATAAATGTTTATTCGGAAGTAACTTTAAAAGTATAATGTAATAAGTATTTACATGCGAATATTATGCATCCTTGTACGTAAATTGTTTCTAAAACTGTTTGTTAATATTTAAACTGATTGAAGGAAACACGGACTTTCCTTCAATCAAACACTTCCTATGCGTCTCCTCCGCCATCTAATCCACTTTTCCTTCCCATCCTTTCCTCTTAAGAAATGGATGGAAAAGAAAAGGGAACAAAATTAGGCCTAACATTAAAAGTGTTCAAATAAGAATTTACTAAACTTAAATTCTCCAGACTAACAATATACCTCATTCGGTAACAACTTTTGAAATTGGAACACAATTCACTTAAATTAAAACACTGGCATGATTTAAAACGTTTTAAAAAGACAAAAAAACACTGTAAGTAGCATTAAAATGCAGATATGATAGTATTCAAGTTAACCAGATATGGAAAGCGAAGGCTGTTCGTCGGACACTGAACTAGTGGGAAGGTTGTTTTATTTTAATAAGTATTACGGCGAATATTTTCAGATACAAGTATTATGTAGCAGTTCCAATAAAAAAAACCGTCGAAATCATAGTATAGCAGATAAATAGATAGATTAATCAATCTAATAAGGAAAGACAGATATGGTGGACATCATACAACATTTTAAACGAGACGAACAAACAATTTATGATACAGGAAACAAAATGTTTCCTCGTGAATAGATTTGAGATGTCACGTGACTGTATATTGTTGGTTTACTTTGCCGAAACCATCGATAAAAAATACGCAACCCTCAGGATAGTTCAGGAGAGTTGCAGTTAGGAATCAACTCATACAAAAGATCACACATCAAAGTAATACGATAGGTCGTCTACCATGAACGAAATTAATTGAAGTCAGTTATTGTAGAAAACAGAATATATTCTGGAGAGTTCGATGTAAAAACAAATATGACTAAGATCGGACAAAACCAAAAATACGGCAATACTTATGCGTATCAAACGAAAAGTCCAATCGTATGTTTACTGCACTTTGATTCCGAGTTATAAATACGCCTTGATCCATTTACAGCTCATATGAATCTCGGACGATGATCTTATACGATCGAAATGCTACAAACCTGGTTTATTTTACTGATAACTAAATGAAAGAAAATCGTAACATCGATTTAAATTGTTCAGTTCAGTTTCTTGTCTATGGCAGTCCAGAATTAAATTGTTTGATATTTTCATTGACTAAATTTAGAAAAACAAATAATTCTTTAATTTATCACCACACTAGCTGTTGCTCAGGTTTATGTCCGCGCAGAAGTATATTTTTTAATAAATATAGCCATGTTACTCCCTTATAACGTAGCTATTGATTGATGAAAGAATTTTTGAAATCGGCTCAGTAGTTTT
Organism: Papilio memnon; assembly: GCA_003118335.3. Lineage (NCBI taxonomy): Eukaryota > Metazoa > Arthropoda > Insecta > Lepidoptera > Papilionidae > Papilio > Papilio memnon. Next base: position 4,086,651 of record LD688935.1, read on the forward strand.
TGATTTATTTCAATACGTACAAAAATACAAATCTTTCATCGTTATAATATTAACATAGATAACAGTAGAATTTCGCTTTTTAGCTAATTTTTTAAACTATTAGCATTTATATGGCAATATTTCACTTTTTTACATTAGTTGTATGGCGACCTATAGAATGAACGACTTCATCAATTTAAAAATAAAAAAATCATACTTGAAAAACAATCGGTGAATAGGAAAAATAATTAAGGTATAAACAAGAACAATGTTTACGAAACAACAAACGAGAACAATAATTTTGGCGACAGCATGGTCTGGATATTTGCCAATTACTAGCTCAATTGATATATGAAAACATACAGTTCGTCTAGATAACAGTCATATTTATAGGATGAGAGAGTAACTAAATCACTAGTGTTAAATAATGTCTACTGCCAAACATACACTAAACTGTTTAAGTGAACACAAATATACAATTTTAAAAAAATATCTTATAAACAGAAAGTACAGTCTTTCTGAAAAAATGGAAACCTGTTTTCATTAAAATGTTTCATCAATCCGAACCCAATCCTATTAGTAGCACAATAGGTCATTATTTGTCTTTGCCTATGTTCAGCAAGTAAGAGATACGAGTACATAAAGATTGAAAGAATTTTATATATTGCAGATATTATGTAATAAAGTGTGTTCAATCTTATCATTCTTAAATGCTACATGATAAAACATTCAAATATTCTAATTATTGTTATTTTGGATTAATTTATAAAGTTAAAATGTGATCGTGAATGCAAACTGATTAAGTAACTTGTAAGCTGGATAAGTAATATCCAATTTTCAGTAAGACATCTTTTAAAAGTACCCTAATTCTCGACAAAAATAAAAAATTAAAAAAAACATATTATTTAATTTTAATAAAGTGTTTATTTAAATATGATGATGAAATATTAAGAGAAATTGATTATAAATTTGAGTTAAAAATAAGGAAAAATTGGAAACACTAATATTATAGCTACAGGCAAATAAAAATGTAAAGATAATGTTGGCTATAGATTTAGATATGACATAAATACAGTAAACGCCTTGTTCAAACATTGCTGATATTCAGATAATGTCTTATTTACTTAATTAAAAATAGGATTATTATAATTTCTTATTAGTTGTAAAAAAAATGAAGTTATATTTTAAAAAATATTTTTAGCCTACAGAACAAAACCTAAGGTAGAAATACTATACTGGTAAAACTATTATTATTTACCTATGACTAACATTGAGGATAATCAGGATATTTCAAGTTCACATATTTATGATTTTTTTTTGTTTTGTGGAATTGCTGTTTATTAAGAAAGTTTTTTTTTAAACTTTATTCCTGGCAACATTTTAATAATGCACAATAACATTGCTATAAAACGAAGAGGGGATGAAAATTGGAAATGCTTAAAAAAATTACTAGACTTATAATATTCCAATTTTCTTAGACAAAATCTAATTTGATTCTGTATGAAAATACAATTTGGAAATACTCTATTGTAAAGAATGCTATTAAATATGTTTATCTTTTATGTAATTTATTTGATCGGATATTTTATCATAATAAAAGATGATAAAATATTTGCAGGGGTAATCACTAGGTAGAGATAAAAATTTGTCACATTTATCATAAAAACAAATGAACATTTTAGATATTAATACACAAATATTTACTAAAAGATTCATTATAAAACTATTCTTGTTAAAGATTTTTCAAATGTGATTGTATTATAAAATACTTTTTTAAAATTCTATTCAGAAGGTTTTATTTTTATAATAATACGTAAAACTTACATAATTATTTCTCATCATTGTTACAATTAAAAATATTTATAAATCATATATTATGTAAGTATTTTACAGCCAAATACATTCAGAATTGTTAAGTAGTCTTTTAGGGGCACCCTCAGTGTGGATTTAGTATGATATACCAATATACATTAAATTAACTGCATAACCAGCTGTTAAAACTTACCTGATGTTTTGGTATCTTTGAGCAAACTCTTCTTGCGCTGGCAGTACCAGAATGTGACGGAGGCTGTGGTATGCCCACACCTTTGGATGACTGCAGACGAGTCTTGACAACTTCAAGCGGACATGTGACTACGGCTCCGGCTGTTCCCGCCAAACTGTGGATGTTAATTGTGTCAGAAAAGTTACATATAGTTACATTTGAAAAAAAATTGATAATTTCTTTGTCATATTGTATATTTAGAGCAATTTATGAGAATAGATATAACTAATACAAAATATTGTCAACATGCATCACTATTTCACAATTTACAACTTAGATTGCAAACCCTGAATTTTAAAACATAAGACTATATTCCAGCATAAAATAACTATTACAATTTACAGGAAATTACTCTTAAACCATATATTTTGATTGAGATTACTTATTTAAGTTTGAAGCACTTTTTGTATTCACATATGTAAAATAACCAAATTTGTTAAATTAAGTTTTTCATACATCAGTATGGTATCATAATTTCATTATTTGCATCTAGTCATTGTCAGATATAATTGTCAAGATTTCATTGGTTTAAATCTGATGTTGAGTTTAATTAGTTTTATTATAAGCATAGAGTTGGTTTAATTACAATTCAGTAAAATAACTAATAGGTTTTGCATTTGTTATTTTGTAAACCTTTTGTAACCTATTTGGGCTTGATTTAATAATATTTTCAGTTCCAAATATAAGCAGATAGTGTATGTAAAATTTGTTGATATGAAATAGAAAAGTACTTTTTATAAAAACAACAACATTGTATAGAAGTGTAAAGTTTATACAAAATTAAAGTTCTGCACTACTAATATCTAATCAACTAAGATTATCCATTATCCAGTAAAAAGCCTATAACGGCAAACTAGGTCACTATTATGTAAATAATATTGTCAAGACGTGACAATATAGTGTCTGCCGACACAACTTCTTTGTCGATATCAATGAATAAACATGTTTATGCAAGCCATAATTAACAAAATCAGTAATGCGAAAGCATTGTTTATATCTTGGCTCTCACATGTATCAAACACATTTTGCGCATTAGACCATACGTTGTACAAGAATGTAATGTTATGCAAAAAAAGATCTAAAACTTACCCCCCAGCCACAAGGTGTATCGCGGTATCCCTCTGAGACATTTTAGCGCCTCAAGAGTGATAACATGACTGCAAATTGCAAAATCTATAAATAAACAAATGCACCACTACACCACCAATATATTCAATCAAGTAGCAACGATCGCACAGTGTTTGTTGTTGCAAGTACGCAATACTTCAAGGAAAAAACTCTATTTTTCTATAGAATGTTTACAACTTTGCATCTACATCATACAAAAACAGATATTCTTTTACATTTCAAATATGTTTTAGAGTCAGCACAAATTCTTCACAACACCGCCGCACTGGAAATTCATCTGCGTCGTCGTAACAATTTACGCACACAACTGTCATATTATAGAAACTTATTGCAAAGTGCACACTAGCGAACTGAGTGAAGAGTTCACGTGCGCAATCACACGTAGTTTCTCTATGTAGTTTAGGTATCGGGAGAAGATAGCACCTTATTACCGTCGCATACAAGCTAAAACCGCTAAATACTTGAAGATTATGTGTAAACATCAGTGTTTCAAGCGAATTGTATACACATAATATGATACTTATAAAATATTACCAGTTCTACACAATTAATTTACTGCAACATTAATGAAAAAATCAGTTTAAGGAAAATAAGGAAAAGTAAAAATTTTTGCAATGCGTTTTTGATCAAGAACCAGAGACCTTTGTCTGTGCTTATCTGTCAATGTCACAATGACAGTTCACTTCAAGACATTTTCAGTCATTTTATTTTCATTTGACTTTTTAATACGATTCCGATTGCATAACTTTCAACATTGAAGCAAATAATTTTGCACCGGCAATTAACTTCATAAGTTATATTTGCAACGTTTGATAAATATAGCTGAAATATGTTGGCGACACGCAGTTTTGGAAATCTAATGTATCAGTCTTTTGATATTTTTTTTCGGATAATTGAAAACCTGTGATTCTGCTTTCTAATATATGTTTCTTATTTTTGTATTCCTATTGTTTTAATTACAGTCGCGCTGCGGGCGCTACTCGCCTAAAGCATACATTACCCGAGCTGCCTTATGAGTACAATGCATTGGAGCCGGTAATTAGCCGGGAAATTATGTGTCTCCATCACAGCAAGCACCATGCTACGTACGTAAATAACTTAAACGTTGCAGAGGAAAAACTTGTACAAGCTCAAACAAAAGGTAAATTAAGTAAAGATTGAATGCTATAAACATTTTTTAAATTGTTAAATTAAATTTGGTTTTGGCAGCAGCAAAAACAAGTACATTATTATCACTTTTAAGTGCTGTTAAGTTTAATGGAGGAGGGCATGTGAACCATTCAATATTGTGGTGCAATCTCACTCCTTGCAGGACTGAACTATCCTGCACCTTTTTGAAAGCTGTTTCACAGTACATTTTTATGTTTTCTTATGTAGAAGTACTTTTCATTTATCTCTATATAATTACATTATAATTTACATAGTATAATTAATTGATATAGTTAGATTCACCATAAGTATATATGGTATTATAGTTTAGAAGTAGGTATGATTATATGTATGTAAATGAATTTAAAACATTTCTAGGTGATATTGACACTGTCATCAGTTTGGCACCAGCCCTGAAATTCAATGGTGGTGGTCATATCAACCACACTATTTTCTGGCAGAATCTCTCACCAAAATCCAGCAAACCCTCCGATGTGCTCATCAAAGCAATTGAAAAGTAATTATAAGTGATTCTCTATAAAAAAATAGGTTAAAAAGACATACAAATTGAATACTTCTGTTAGGAAGTCAATTAAAAATAGCCTAATTAATGGACTGATTTATTAAATCAACTTGCAGAATCCCTCAAATAAATCTCTTAAAATAAATTCATATTGTTAAAGTATATAGCAGTATATTACTAAAATTTAAATCAAATTACAACTTAGTTTATATCTAAATTCAGATTACATTATTTGAGAATAGATACCATTTACTGTAAACTATTTATTAGCTAAATGTTCCATCATAAAAAGTTGAAATTATGATATAATTTTTATTTTACAAGCAGTGTTTTCAATGTAATAATGAAAAATTTCAAGGGACTTTGGAACATTGGACAATATGAAGAATCAACTTGCGGCAGCTTCCATTGGGGTGCAGGGCTCCGGCTGGGGATGGCTTGGATACAATAAGCAAACGAAGAAGCTACAAATTGCCACATGCCAGAATCAAGACCCATTGCAGGCAACTACAGGTATTGTATACTACATGTTAATGGCTCCTATGTAAACTATTGTATATCTGAAACACTTGTTTTCCAGAGTTTTAACCATTTTTGACAATACAAACAGAAATATACAATAGATAACCAAAATCTGCAGTTCATTTTATCTAATGTTATGCATAGAAATTAGTATTTATAACAATAAATTAATTTAAAAAACATAAAACAGAGTATTAACCACATAATTGGAGCTTGCTATAGTTTACATAGGACCCAAGTATTGTCTGTAATGTTGTATAACATAAGTTGTTCCAATAGATTAAAAGTTGGTCACTTCAAGGTTGATTGTGTAACAAAAAAGGTTTGCTTGTTAATTAATTTTTTTCACAAGTCAATATCTCATTTGCAATGTAAATATGTTTGTATTTTAATAGAAATTACATTAAAAGATATGTTGTTACAAAAACATTTTTTTTATAACAATTTGCTATGAGTTTCTCAAGAATTTTCCTTGTATGTTTTACATTTCTGAACCCATCAGTTGTAGAGATAGTACAAATTTGTGTATTTAAATGTGGACCCTAAATGACAAAAATTAAACAATTGCCTTATCATTGGTTTGACTTTGAGGGCTTCTGGTTGTTTGTTCAAAATGTCTACATAAAATAACCCACTTAATTTTTGTTTCAGGACTTGTACCTCTCTTTGGTATCGACGTGTGGGAGCACGCTTATTACCTTCAATACAAGAATGTGCGCGCAGATTATGTAAAAGCGATATTCGATGTCGCGAACTGGCAAGACATTTCTGCCAGATATGATAGTGCTGCAAAGTGAAATATTTACAGTAATCCCACCTCATTTAATCTCAGCATTTTGGGTTAACCTTTAGAAGTATGATTACATATATGTAAACGACAGCCACAAAGTGCTTGTTGTAGATTCCAGAAAACGCCTTATATTATTTTATCTAAGTTGTTAATAAATACATGGATATTTGTAGCTATTGTGTTTTTTTAATGAAAACATTTCCTCATTCTCATTTATCCTCAGAGTTCCTAATAATGTACTTTTTCATCAAATGCCACCTGGATGAATGAATCTTCTTAAAAGGAGGTATCGATGTGAGAGATCAAATCAAAGAGACAAAATAAAATTGTAGATCATGAAAAAGCATTACAATGTTTAGGGATCAGGAAACTATAGAGGACAAAAAAAGTACAGCATGTACAAGTGTGGAATAAAAGCTGAACCAGAACCTAGAAAATACCATCTTCTTGTACGTGATATGTATTTAATTTAATTATTATATTTAAAAGTTTATTTATAATAGATATAATTATAAGTTTTGCAATGAATAGTTTTTAAATAATCTAAATTCTATTGTTGAAACGAAACATAATGTACTTGCAGAATTCAAAATGTCAAAGAAACGTCAAATCATATTTTGATTGCCAAAGTGCGGAATCTCGGGCCAGTGATGAGAAATAAATAAATAATTATTAGCTTTTGCGTTCTTGTAAAAACATTGATTTGTGCTTTTCGTTTACCTACGAGATATTCTTCGCTCTTCTGTGAAGTCATATGTAAGTTATTCATTTATATTTCTCCCCTTGTAGGGCGGTTCGTGAACTTGTCGCTGTGTTATTGATTTTTCAGAGGATAGTTCTAGAGCAGCTATGGATGTTTTTAATTTAATAGGATATTGGATTTAAATTATTATTGTATGGGTTATGATTATGAGTGTCTTTCAGGGGGTTTTCTAACCGGAATATTAAATTTTGTAGGTTTTACCTTTTAAATATTAAGTATTTATGAGGACGAGGCTATTGCTACTTAGACAAAGAAAATATTGAATTGAATGTTGTTACGCTTTTAATGAAAATAGTTTCTAATTTATTAAAATATGAAAAATATACGAACATTTATTATATTTTCTTCCTTCTTCATATGTAATTTCATGTAGTGGTCAGCACCTCCATATTACTACCGTATATCCTACTTAAAAATCTAATAAAAAATTAATTTCTTAATATATTATTTGTTGTATTAAGTAATTCTTAAAACATGTTGAACAAGTACCTATGTTTTTAAAACAAAAACAATAAGTATCAAGAATTATGAATTGAAATTTAACTATTTTTTATTTATGATATTTTAACACATCTGCTGAACTTATAATCTTCAATCTATGAATATAATCCTGGATTTTCTTAGCCTTAACATCTTGTATTGCCTATCATTCTGTTCACAAAAAAAGATAATATGTCATACAAGTGCGGATAATCATAGTTAAAAAAAGACATAAAATCTGCTGATTCTGTGAGTTACTCACACATCTTAATCATACTAATATTATAAATGCAAAAGTTTAGATGGATGGATGGACGTTTGTTAGAGTTTGCAGCCTAAACGGCTGAATGGATTTCGATGAAATTTGGTATAGATGTAGGCTACTCACTTTTGTTTTATTTAATTCCATGCGGACGGAGTTGCGGACGAAAGCTAGTGTTACATATTTTTGTGTTCTTTGTCATTATATCCAAATCAACTTTTGAAATATAGGAAACAAACTACTATCAAATGTATTCTTACAAAAATTTGCTGTTTAAAGTAAGGTGGACGTTACTACCTACTACCTATAATAGAAGAGTATAGAGACTTTTTCTATTAAATAATCAACAGTTAACATAACATTAGTGCTCTTCATGCTAGTCACTTGATTGTATTGGCAGGAACAGTATTATGACTGTTTTTTCCTAGTGTTATAATCAAGGGGTACA
>LD688935.1:4105722-4118811 GCA_003118335.3 Papilio memnon
GGCTGAACGGAACTGGATGAAATTTGGCATAGATGTAGAACGTATTCTGGAAGAACACATAGGCTACTTACATTTGTTTTTTTTTTTAATTTCACGCGGACGGAGTCGCGGGCGAAATCTAGTCACAAATAAATGTAAAATCACATGATTCATTTGTCTCTTAGTAGAAAACAAATGTTTTTGTATTGAAGGAAATTTCTAAATACACGTACAATCGGAGTATCTCAGCTCTTTGTTCGGTTCATTTAACATGTAAAGAGTATTTACTAAAAATATAAGTCTGAATACGGTAAAATAAAGTAAAAGGTTGAAGACCTATCTTGCGTCTAGACGTGAAACTGTAAAAGGGGAAATTTTATTATAAACTTTACGAGTATTACGAAACAGACGAAGTACAATGTATCAATATAGTTGATTGTTAGGTTGTTGTTGATTATTGAATGATGAAAGCATTTCTAAATTTGGTTGTAAGTTTAAATGTGAATCGCTTCATACAATCCAATGCCAAGTACGAATAAGTAACTCGACTTGAAAATTGTGGATTCAAGCCAAATTTGGTTATCAACTACTGGAGTTATATTTTCACTGAAGTAAGTTGTAAGGAAGTCGGTTGAACTTCAAACAACCGATCGCTTGTTATCGATTTTAACAGTAGAACACTGTCTTCTTAGATAACTTAATATGTTTTAAGTATTAAGTTTTAAGCTAAGCTCAAAAACATGTTTCTTCCAGTAAATAAAATGAGTTTACATTTTCAAACATTTCATGTTACATACTGGTTTTAGTAAAGTAGGATAAACGTCTTATATTTTGCTTAATCAATCTTAGATTTTATCTGAACTGGTAGGAAAAAAGGTTGTTCTAATGTACAGGAGAATATACTGGGAGGAGACAATCGCTATTTGAATTACCCTACTTTGTTCTACATTTATATTCATAGCTTGCGTTCATGTTATAAGAACAGGCTTGTGAAAAATTCAATTTATTGCCTTCATATAGGTAAAATTAGCCTTAACTCAATACAGTTTCCCCGACGTATGTACGTTATGACGTCAGTACCGTAATTTTATAACATCCAATAAAATCACTGTGTCAAACAAAAGAGCTTTTATTTTACGTATTCAGGACGCATTCTCAATGTTTGAAGACTTTTTGTTATTTAGATTTGAAGATATTTGCTTTTTTATTCCTGCTGCGTATTTTCGTAAATAATACGGATTTCATTTCGCACGTTATTGCTTTTTATATATACAAATATGGCTACCGCATAGACTGCAGAAGTACCTGTCATACATCTTAAAAAAAAATTCGGACATTGATAACAAATATGTAAAAAAGTAGCCTATGTGTTCTTCCAGACTATCCTCTACATCTACGCCAAATTTCATCCAGATCCATTCAGCCGTTTAGGCTACAAACTCTAAGAAACATCTATCTAAACTTTCGCATTTATAATATTAAGTAAGATTATACAGGTTCGGCAGTGGAAATGCACTTTGAGGCCTTATCATAAGAAACTTAGGCAGTGTTTTAAATAATGTTTTATCTTAAACATACGTCAGCCCTTAGACTAGAGCCCTGCGGGGTTATTTGTAGTCGAAAGTAGTGCGGTGAAACACATAATCACGTTGAAGTTCATAACATCAAACAGCGGCGACCAGAGTTAAACACGTTTTTAACTAAACAGTGTCTAAGTTATAGTTACTGCAAAGCAACCTTCACCTGTAGACACCCTTCAGGATAATCCTTGTTCAGATGTCAAGTGACAGTTTGACAATGGATGTAAGATCTTTATCAATAAAATGCTATGCGGGTGTTAATGAAAATAATGATTCGATCTTTGATATTATTAGTTCCCGTATTTGTGGTTATCTGAAGATTGAAAGTTTATCCTCTTTTTGGTTATGTATCTCGTTATTTCTTTGAAAAACAAACAGTTGTCCCTTTCATTCCATTTGAATAAACAGAGATAGCAAACTTTTATGCGCAAATATACGACATTTGGAATTTATTTTAAGCTCTATAAAATGTAATCTGAAAGCTTTTACGGTAAGAGGGTTTACCTCGAATTACCTGTAGTTTATTAATTTAGTTTGTAATTATAATAACAAGCTAGTTTAAACAACTACTCAAAGCGTAGTGGAGAATAATATGAGATTGATTTCTCAAAATTGTCTTAACATAATTCAATTATTTACCATTTTATAAATATGTATTATAACTTAATTCTAGAGTACTTGTGACATTTTCAGCTGACGCCATATTTGTAAACTAATCTATCGCTTCAAAACAATGTCTAGGTTTAATGCGGCCGACCAATGGATGCGAGCCGCTGTTGGGCGCGCATGCGTGCGCGGGCGTGCGCCGGTCGATACGTGACGTCACGCCAACAGACCAATAGCGTACGTCGCCTGCCAATCGATGTGAACGATTCATGTTTCACAATAAATGCTCTTTTTTCTCTTTGAATTTCAAAGACAAAGTAAACGTTTTTGTAACTGTACATTAACAAAGCTTTGTTTTCATCTTTAGAAATCGTTGAGATAAAAACAAAAAGAATGGGGTCTGTTAAAATCGGGATCAAAAGTTCGATTGCGATCATTCATGATGATAACTGATTACCTAGATTGAACTAGTTTAGACTTATAATTAGAAAGTAAGGAAAAAGTTTGCTGATTTTGCTATTTGCTATATAAAATTTGTACGCGAGTCCAAAGTTTTAGCGTTCGAGAATTGAAATTACTTTATTAAATTCATGTAAAATGTGGATTCTAATAAAAGTTTGTTCTTTTATTCTTTTATTCACATATATAAAGAAGTTTCGCATTATACAACGCCAGACATCAAGAGACGTTTTATGAATATATTTGTTTTCATGAATGCTAATGCATTGTATAATTTCAGTTTTGGTCTTTTGATGTCGAGAGAGAAATTGGACTCCTCGCGGTGAAAGTGACAAACTATTCGTGTATAGCTTTATAAATGTAAAATGGATTAAACAATGAGTGACGTAGGTTTGTGTGGACAAAGAAATAGGTAAAATTATTATCTTTTTCAGCACTCCTCGATGATAAAAGCAGTATTCTTTTTAATAAGAATTATCTTACTAATATAATAAATGCGAAAGTTTAGATGGATGGATGTTAGAGTTTGTAGCCTATACTGCTGAGCGGATCTCAATAAAATTTGGCATAGATGTAGAGGATAGTCTGGAAAAAATAGGCATATTTTTGTTTTTATTTATTTCCACGCGGACTTAGTCGCGGGCCAAAGCTAGTTTAAAATAAAGTCATTTGTTCTAATTCACTAAAGTATTTGTTAATCTGCGGTGTCAGTTCGTGCGGTGGACGGTCGTGTGTGGAGAGCCAGATCGATCCGTTATTGCCATCCTTTAATAGCTTCAACATCGTAGTTACTGCAGACTCCACACTGAAATTTTTAAGATGCACATTAAAGGTTAACATGGTGGTATTGTACCAGTAGGCCAATTCGGTTTTTAAGTAAAAAAACTTTATATAATATTATAAATAATTCCCTAGGAAAACTATTAGTACTGGGATTCTCTGTCAGAGTAGTTTCAAGGATGGATCATGAAACATATCTCTGCTTGTTTTATTATGCAATCATGTTATTAGTAGTACAAAGGTGATGCAATTACCCGAAGAAGAGAAAGAAAATCAATTAACAGAGTTACCGATGATAGAAATAGGAAAGTAAGAAAATAGAATAATGATTACAAACATTGCATAGATGTGACATTCTAATGCGATATTGCATATTCTTATCTACAAACCTTTGTACGTGTACTTTGCCGAAGAATTCTTCCATCATTTTACTGTTTTTCATATCAACGACTTTTTTCTCGAGGCCTTGAACCAGCTTGGTAGCGGTGGCTCCCGGGCACAGAACCATCACTCTTATGCCTGTGTTCTCGAAGAACGGTGGCATCTGAAATATTAGAATGTATCTTTTATTTTTCTTACCTATTGGTTATTTGTTTATACTAATATTATAAAGAGGAAAGATTTGTATTATGTATAGAAATAACTCAAAAACTAGTGGACCGATTTCAAAAAATATTTTACCATTCAAAAGTTATATGTTATCAATGAAAATGGCTATGTTTTTTACTATTTTTTTAATTTCACGTGCACGAAGTCGCGAGCAACATCTAGTACCTATTTGGTAATTTTATATGCCACTGTTATTTTCTCCTTTTCCAATACCTTTTTTTTTCGTCTTTGCGATTTATTAAAAACTAATTTAATAAAAAAAGACTTATTCTATTAACGGATTATGGTGTTCCACGATGTTCTCGCTCCAGAATTTACTTTACTTTACCATGTTTCATATGTTTAAAAACTCTATTACTCTACTCCTATAATAATGTTTAAAAAGGATCTTTTGCTTTTTAATAATAAACACTTACAGCTAAACTTTGTGAGAAGTGAATGACTGCCGCTTTACATCCGCTGTAAATAGGGAAGGTGTTTATTCTAGTCAATCCAGCAGTAGAGGCTATGTTGACTATGACACCGCCAGCGCCTCCTTCGTCCTTCCGCATGTGCTTCATGGCTTTCATAGTGAATGACACTAATCCTTGCTGAAATGTTTACTTCTTTAAATTATCAGGATATAAAGGCAGGTAAGAGAGAGAGAAAGAAAAAGATAAGAGAGTAGAGATAAACACAAAAAAATAAAAATTGCATCATCTTCTTTAATGTAGATCTAAAATATGTTTAGTTTCTTTTAAAAGTTCATATGCAAAGAAAAGATAAATCCAGAATTAGCATTTTAAAGAGCGAAGATGATTTGAAAACTAAAGGTCACTGTTCATGTTAAATTAAAATCTAATTGGCTGATAATTCATTTTCCCCAAATTATCAAAACATGCCATAATTACAAAAGTTGTATGATTAGATAAGCACGAAAAAGAGATACAAAATTGTGTTTGCTAGTTTGTACTTTGATCAAGTACAATCAGTTACATAAGTTTGTAGGTATACATTCACAAAGTTTAGAAGCATTAGAAAGAAAGAAAGAGGAAAGAAAGAAAGAAGAAAGAAGAAGCATAAGCCTTAGATATCAAAATATATTATACTTGTACCTATCTGTCCGTATACTTTCGTTTTTGAAACCGAAAGCTTATACGTTTTGTAAATGTTAACATATTTATGCAGCTGACTGTACTTCATTAGGTCGATAATAATGTCTTGTTAAATGTTTATAGGTACAACCAAAGTACATTAAATTCACTTCTCATTTAGGAAATAATATCGTGCGGAAAACTGTTAAGAGATGTAATTCCGAATCTGATACTGTGACTACAGTTCTTGCAATGTAAGCATGACATTTCACCAAAATGGCTATGAGATAAAGATATTAGAAGTATAAATGTATTTAGTAATAATATTATATAAACAGTTTCTTACATAGTTGACATCACTTGCTAATCTCCATGTTGTTTCCAAGTCACTCATGATACCTGCGTTGTTTATCAAAACGTCCACATTTCCAAATTCTTTAACTACAATGTTAAAGCAATGATCGATGTCTGTTTCTTTGCTGACATCACATTTGACAAATATAGCTGCATTGTTATACGTTTCATTTAGTTTAGCGACGAAGTCTTGTCCAGCTTGTTCATCAATATCAACAACTGCAACTTTCTGAAACAAATGTTATGGTTGTAAAAGTATTAACACTAATGTGGTATATAAAAGTAAAAATAGAAACAATATTTTGATTAGATAATTATCTCTGTTTGTCAATCTCATGTCACCCTGCAGTGGCATAATATTATACGAAGAGATCACACAAACAAGAGAGTAATGAGATTGAATGTGGATGGCCACAAAGAGGAAGGCCGAATAAAGTATGCATGGATTATGTGCAAGTGGATATGTAAGAAGTGAGGGAATACAGATATAACGACTGATAGAGATGTATGGAAAAGATCAGTTGAGTGGCCGATCTAGGATTAGTTTTTTATCCAGAGTACTCAAAGGGCAGCAGAGGATTCCTTTATGAAATTTAGAACGCTAAATAAAATAATTACTAATTTTTAGAGGTGTGGATTGGGTAGTATGGTTCGATGAGATATAGAAATTAGTCTCCAGGATAATAGTAGGCAATGGCATCGTAAAAGGCGTAATTATAATGTTATATGTCCATATTCTAACTTATTTGTTAGAACGGAAATTTAACGTGCAAACAATATTATATTTAGCAAATTATGATGAGACCGGTTCTTTAAATATGCCTTTTTACAACGAATGAAGGTTAATTCAATCTTGAATTTGTAAGTTATTACGTGGCTTCACTTTTTGGCGCAGTCTAATTACTTTTTTTTTAAATTAAGCTGTAAACCAATTAAAATTTGATGCATTGTGATGTTGAATATGATGATGTAACCTGATGGTTTAAAATTGTACATATTGATGAAGAAGACCGAAGAAAGTATGGATGGGTTGTGTGAAAGAGGATATGCTTAGGAAGGGAGTGGATTCAGATATGACGGCTGATAGAAATGTATGGAAGAGCAGCACATACTGTGCCGACCCTCCGTAAGGGATAAGGGCAAGTTGATGATGTTGATGATGACATATTGATGAAGAAGAGTGATAACCTTTGTAAATTACCTTTGCACCTTCTTTTAATAAAGCTTCAACATATGCTGCGCCTAAGCCTGCAGCAGCACCAGTGATTAGACAGTTTTTATTTTTCGCGTTCCACTGAGCAGCCATCTTTGTTTAGTCCGTGTTGTACCGATCACACTTTATAAAATGACTAAACAATTTTTAAGTTCGGTTAGTATTTATAGTAATCGTTAGTGTAATTTTTATAAAAACAGATTAGATAAATGATTTGACAACATTTATATTTATGTGAGTGTCAGCAGCCATGCCAGTACAAAAACATACTATTATCTTTATTTTTTTCAATCAATGAGCGTGGAAAATAGCATAAATTACTCCCGCACACATAAGCTACCTTCAAGTAAAAGTCCCATCAGAATTCGTCCAGTTTAGGCGGAAATTTCCCGGAGTGAACGCGGACTTGCGGACAGACAAAAATTTTAAAGTTGGAATTTCTTTATAACGCAAATACATTGTGGTCGCGGTTTTGAAAGTGAAAGTCTAGATGGATGGATGGATGGATGGATGTTTGTTAGAGTAGCCTAGACTGCTGAATAGATCTCGATGAAATTTTGCATAGATTTCTCTACATCTGTGCAAAATTAAATTGTTCTCTGACATTCTGGAAGAACACCCACGCTATTTGATTTTGTTTTTTTTTAATTCCACGCGGACGGAGTCGCAGACGAAAGCTAGTAACGAATGAAATAAACTCCTATATATTTTCTATGTAAATACTTCGTTTAGACTATGCATTAATGCAAGTTTACATAAGTGTATGTCCTTTTTTTATCATAAACCATAGATATAAAAAATAGATACGTAATCAGGAATACAGATATAAAACCATTTTTATCGCAAAAATTGGGTCCTGTCATCTTTTTTTGGGGTAAATTACTACAAAAATACTAATAAAGTTTGTAAACGTAGTAATAAACATCGATTTTTAACATTTTGTTGTTTTTTAGTAGATCGTGTATTGTCGTTTGAGTGGCCATTTGCTCCGGTATACAATTGCGTCACGTACAAATTTGACACTTCTAAAATTATCGTATCTTTGCATCAGATGAGATAAAAAGACAAAAAAAATCAATATGCATGATGCGTTAAATTTTCGGTATAGAGCAAAGTACAAACTTAGTCATCGTTACATTTATAAAAAATTGTTTATCTAAAATTTTTTTATTATAAGATTAGTTATGTCTAGCTGTTGCTCGCGACTTCGCCCGCGTGAAATTAAAAGTATAATAAAATATTACTCACTGATAACGTAGCTTTTTAATGGTGAAAGAATTTTTAAAATCAGCCCAGCAGTTTTTGAGTTATTTCAATACATACAAAAATACAAATCTTTCCTCTTTATAATATTAGTATAGATTAACAAGCGAGGTTCGTTATCAAAAGATACATCTAGTTTATGTTTATCGAATTACTTTTCTTGCCAAAGTATATTTGAACTTTAACCCTTTCACCCTCAAGGGAAATATTTTTCTCTTCTACAAAAATCGTTATTGATTAATCAATTATTATTGAATATTTATTTCATTTAATGAACGTCAAAATAAAACGTATGTCCAAGGCGGCAAATGTGTTTCTGAACGATTAGAAAAACAAAGAACTGTCAAACTTTATTGCGCCAAAATCAAAGGTAAAAAAACATGATCAATTAAAATGGTAAATAATAAAAACGTAATTTTTTATTCATAAAAACAAAGTATACATTTACAAAATTTAAATTAATATAAAAAAAGGGAAGAATATTTCGTGATTTTTCGGGTATATTTTAAAAACAAAAAGATTAAAATAAAAAGAATCAAGGAAACGTTAACTTTTCCAGTTCATTCAAGTATTTGTTGATTTGGGGCGTCAATTCTAGGGCTGGCTTGTCGTTAGCAGAGAGCCAGATGGAGCCATTGTCGCCATCTTTTAGCAGCTTCATCATGGCGGCCACTGCAGACTCAATTCTGAAAATAATAAAAACCCACAAAATTAAAGCAGGTGTTTCAAATTCTAGCTATACATGGCGGCCATTTTCATATTTTTTCCGCTAGAAAGTGAAAATATTTGCAGTTAGTCTAAAATCTTTCGGCTTTATATGGAAACGATATTGACCAATCCAAAAAATCACCCCTTTTTTTAAACCTACCCTCTCTAGCAATTTCACGTCCTGGAAATTTCCAGGATGATAATTTCCAAAAATTGTCTGAATGAAAAATAATTTCTCATCTTCGTTTAACTTTAAAAAGTACGTAAAAATTCTTTGCTACTCCGTTTTATATAAACTAACCTTTGTATCGGAACACCATCCAGTTGTATTTGTTTCATAGTAGTGGTTTCAACAATTCTTTGGTCCATACCATCCATCAGCTTGGTAGCGGTGGGCCCCGGGCACAAGGTGAGGACTCTTATACCCGTATTTTCGTAGAATGGCGCACTCTGAAATTTGAATTTGAATTACAACTAAGGCTATGCATACCATTTACAGCTATACTTTAATATCAATTTGCATTATAACACAAATATGAAATACTAAAGTAACAGGCGCTTTTTATAACAATTCTTAAAGCAGCATTATAACAAAGAATCAATCAAAAAATCGACAACGTAATTCTTTTTCAAGAAAATTTAGAGTAATTTGAATATACTATTATAGAAAGGTTTTAGTACATACCGCTAGACTTTGGCTGAAATGCAGGACGGCACCCTTGCTCCCGCAGTAAATTGGCAAGAAGTTAAGTTTACATATTCCAGCAGTAGAGGATATGTTGACTATGGTACCACCAACACCACCTTCGTCCTTCCGCATGTGCTTGACTGCTTTCATCGTAAATGACACCAATCCTTGCTGAAAATATCAATCATTGAAATATTTAATGGTAGATTAATTTGTTAAGGATAGTCTAAATTAAGTGATTGAATCCATCGACCATCCTTAGGTTTAGGCAGATTTTATTTTGATTTTACCTTAACTTAACGAAATTGTAAGAGCCCTCGTAGACTAAAGTCTTTTTGTTTAATCAGAACACATACGTGTTCATTCATATTACAACAGATTGTCGTAATGTTTTCGCTTGACCCCAACCTATCAAACTCGGCCGATGAAAAGTCTGTTATCTGCGGTGGCCTTAATGCAATTAAATCGTTTAAAGCGAAAGGGAGGAAGTTCTCCATTAAAGTCGAATACCCGGATGTAATCATATCCTAACACCTAGGCAGAGAGATATGGACGTTTTTCTCTTTTTAAAATACAGATAAGAAACAATCATAGTAATCACATTATATTATCTTGATATAGGAGTATGTTTATTAATAATAAACACGCTTGTTTATAGTGCGCAAATTTTAAATGAAGTTCTATGATAAGGTTATCGATTTCCGACTATCAGTTTTGCTATCTGTCGACTTTTTCGTATATTTTAGCGACCATTAGCATCCGTTTTTTTTACTCAGATTTATAAGCAGGTGTTCCAGAGTTCGTAAGATACGGGTTTCTTACCACGATTGGGTTAACTCGCGATATTTCGGCACAGTTGCATGCGCCATGTTCAAAGGCTGACTAAAGTGATGTAGATGCGTGGAAAGAAACCCGTATCTTACGATATTATTTGTAAAAACCACGACAGTTAAAAGGGATTTCACTGTATAATTGTTTTTAACGTGGCAACCCCTGTTCATGTTTTGTAGATGTAATTTGACTATGTTAATCCTGAGAGCGTGCCCACATCTGAAGCTAAACTATCTCATAACTCTTTAGTCTAGCTTTGATTCCTATCAGCTTACATGAAGGTGTGGGAGCAGGCACATTTTTTAGTTGTGCAACTAAACAGTTGAATTGGCTGTGAAACAATCGACAATCGCACAACTGTTGTGCGATAGTTTAGTCAAAGGTGTACGCTCGCTATACGGTCGATTTAATTGTCTTACCCAGTTGACATCAGATGCTAAACTCCACATAGAGTCGGTGTCACTCATAATCCCTGCGTTGTTTATCAGCAAATCTATCCTTTGAAATTGATTGAGAACAGTTTTAAAACCATTATCTACGTCTGCTTCTTTGCTAACATCACATCTTATGAAGATAGCTTTATTGTTGTACGTCTCGTTTAACTTTGCGACGAAATTCTGTCCGGTCTTTTCATCAATATCCAATACAGCGATATTCTGAAATAAAACAAACGATTGTAAACAGGCAGTAAACTTGTTAAAATATTTATTACTTATATGTTGTATTCATTTATTAACTTTAATCTTGAAAATAGATGCTACTATATGTGAATTAAAAATAATGTGAAAATATTTAAAAACAAACTCCGTCCGCATGGAATTTAAAAAACAAAATTGAGTAGCCTATGTGTTTTTCCAGACTATCCTCTACATCTATACCAAAGACCATCGAAATCCGTTAAGCCAATTAGGCTAGAAACTCTAACAAACATCCATCCATCGAAACTTTCGCATTTATAATATTAAGTAAGTATGATATGACCTCTATTACACCCAAGGGAAGGATACGACTCGAAACGAAACAGTTAACACGTTAAAATCTTTTCGGCCATTTATGCTACATGCGGTCACATGTAAACACGCTTACATAAAAAAAAACATAAATAATAACATGACTTACTCTCCTGGCGTATTCGAATATTGAAAAAGCTCAATCGAAATGCTTAATCACACATACCTTTGCTCCTTCACTCAACAAAGCCTGTGCATACGCAGCGCCAAGGCCTGATGCGGCTCCGGTGATGAGAATGTTTTTATTTTTCGCGTTCCACTGGGCGGCCATCTTTGTTCAGTAAGGAACTTCGCGTCTCAAATGACTCGTAACTTACCAGTTTAGTATTTATATACTCGTGGTTACCGCTTGTGATGCGTTATCGAAAATATTATGATAAGTTTCGCACATAAAGCCGGAAATACTCGTGCAAGTAGCTGGCTGACTTGCTTGACAGATACTGGCACGTGCCATAAAAGGTATGTGTGAACGCTAGTATATTTGATTTTGTGACACTTGCAATTTGCAGTTGTGATACTTGCAAGTAAGTTGAGGAAGGGGTTAGTGGCGTACGAAAAATTCGACTCGTCTCGTCTCTGTTTCCTTTACCGTTTTACTGACCTGTGTATTGCCGCTCTAGCGGCATGTTAAGAGAAAATTTTGTAACATTGAAATTTGAATCAATCATTGATATGAAAAAGAACTAGTGAAAACAGAGAGAGGCTTAGACTTGAGTTTCCTCGAATATTTACGTCATTAGGTAACCCATGTAGGCGAACACTAGAAAATGATTTCATAATACAAAGGTTTTTAGTAGGAATTAAAGGAGAAATGTTTAATTTAGCAGAATTACTTGAAAATTGGTAAAAATTTTACTAATTGTTGCATCAAACCAATCACACACATGTAAAATTAATACACGTACATACATACATAGACAAGTACCTATGTAAGAGTACATATTCGTGTAAAAGATTACCTTTCTGTCTTTCTTAAGAGGGGATTTTATCTTATGAATTATGTAAATAGAGTTGGCAACAATTTTTTCGTGTAACGATGACACGACAAATGGAAAAATAAATTGTAAAAAAAACATTCTATACAAAGTCATCATGAGTGGCGAAATAATTGAAGGGAAAAAATAAAAGGAAAAGTCGGTTCAAAGATCGTCCCTTAGGAGATAGCCAGTTGGCAGCGATTAGGGATCTTTAATGGAATTTCACTTAAGATGGATCAAAATATGTAAGGCCCCTTTCCACTAGCTTAATTGCTATCTCTTGAATAATGTAATCATTTCACCAAAGTTTAAGAAATTAGGTTTAATAACGCAAAAGGGATACACAGAGAATTTTATTAAGATAGAAGTACAAGTACAAAGTGACAATAACATTTTTCACTTATCAAAAAGTAGGTTTAAATAAATACTAAAATGAATAACGTAATCTTTTTTGGCGCTTCATAATTTATGTGATTAACTTAAAAAAAAAACACTTTAATAAATTGTTTCTGATAATGTAGTTATGCACCTGTCGGATAATTTATCTGTTTTGTATATAGGATTTTCCTGTGTAATTGTGTGATTAGATTAGCTATAGCTATATAAATCAACGAGCTGTCGCCCGTAAACTTCGTTAGCGCAGAACATTCCCGCGTGCATCTACTTTTTACCAGCTACTTTCCAGTCAAAGTCCCGTCCAAATCGGTCCACCCGTTCCAGAGATAGCAGTCCGGTCGCCAATTTGACAGGGCGTAATTAAAAAAATGTAGCCTATAATATGCCCGTCCATGTCTGCTCCCCTCATCAGCTCAACCGTTTCGGAGATTACCCGGAACGGCTTGCGGACAGACAGACTGACAGACATTTTTTTTTTAATGCGATTTTCATTATCAGCAACACAAATACATCATCTTCCCAAAATCTGTAATATTTCTTTTGATATTACAAACTGACACTCC
>LD688935.1:4167606-4184590 GCA_003118335.3 Papilio memnon
CATTCTTAACACTTTCTGGTTTATGTCCCCATCGTCTCGTCGCATAACATGTCCATACGCTAACCTTTTGCCTCTCAATTTATTCACCACTGGCGCTACTTTCAAACTTCCTCTAATATACACATTCTTAATTTTATCCTTTTTTGGCTCTGATCCTACCAATAATTTTAGTTTGAACACAATATTACATTTGAAATGTATATAACATTTAAATGGCAGTTCATTACATAGTATATATGATACAAATAATAGTTTTTTTTTTCAAGTCTATGAGAATTGAGTATTGCTTCTGAGATTAAGTAATAGGTACATATTTATATGACTTGTCTGAAATTGAGCAAGCTGTACCAAAAACGATAATTTTAAAATGTTCGAATTATATTTGTTTTCAGGATTGTTATTAAATCGTGTCAAAAATCTTACGTATGTATAACGATAACATCTACTTAAAATTATATTTCCGTAAACCTACACCTGTGTCAACATTATGTTTCAAATGTAAAGTTTAGTTTTCAAGGTTACGATTCTAATGTTTTTTAATATATTTCGTTCATTTTAAACCGATCTGAAGATCGTAATAACAATTGGAGGAAATATTTTATTGTTTCAAACGAATTAATCAATACCAAAAAAAATAAAGCCCACATCGACTATTAAGGAATATGACGCCAAATTGGACAAAACTTTTACATACTTTATTACTACAAAAACATATCTATAAAGATTTTTTTTTAAATATAATCATAAAAAAAAGTCATTTTTAAAACTTCTTCGCCAAGTTCTATAACGCTATTGGTTGAAGCAAGTGATAGGATTTAATCATTTTTTAACATTTGATGACTCTGAGAACCAATCAAATACTTTGTCGTTGTTCGATGACGTCACAACACTCCGGCACAGTTATTTATTCGTAGGAAAATTATTGTGATTTTTTTTTAACTCAGTGGTTGGTTTTTTCGTGTCAATTGTTTATCTTATAACAAGTAGAAAGGTTTAAAATATAAAATTATATGATAGTTTACGGGTCATGTTCCTTGTGCAGCCGCGAGTGCAGCGTCTCCGCGGCGTGGTGCGGCGGCGCGGGCGGGCGCGGCGCGGCGCACGCCGGGCACTCGCTCTCGCACTCCGAATAACTCTCGAAACAACTGTAATAACACAATATACAATATTGTGTTTCAACCTCCAGGGAAATGTTTTTCCCTTCTACAAAAATCGTTATCGATTATTCAATTATTATTGAATACATATTTATTTTAATCAATGTCAAATTATAACGTATGTCCAATCTTTTTATCTCGGTCTTAACACAATTAATGTTTTTTTTTATAAGAATTATTTTCAAGCACTTACTGTTGATGGAAAGAGTGTTGGCAGAAGAAGTGTACAGAAGGTAAAGTCAGTGAGCCATTGCAGGCGGCGCAGCGCGAACTCTGGAAGGTGATTGGTTCGTTCTGGATTACTTCTATCTGTTTCTTCATTTTCTCTGTCTCGCTCTTGTATTTAGCTGACAGCTCCCTTTCTCTGTATATCACCTCCTCTTCCGCTTTTAGTACATCCATTAGATATCTAAAGGAATTTAAATTATGACACATGTAAAAATTATAAAGATTTGTATTTTGGTATATATTGAAATTAATCAAAAACTACTAGGCCGATTTGAAAAATTCATTCATTGACAAATAGCTACTATAATATTTTTTTAATTTTAACGACGAAGTCGCAAGCAACAGCTAGTGTAAAATAAACGAATAAATAAGTGTAGATATAAACTTACTTGCGCACATCACCCAGCGTGTATGACTCAGTGCTGGTGAGGCAGTCGATGACTAGAATAGGTGAGAGCAGTTTCTCACTGGCTGTAAGAAATATTTTAATAAAACATATTACTTGAAACGGTTTTAACGGTTAGTACAGTCAGGGAATCTAACGGTGTTCTGTTTTACTAATATTATAAAGTGTTACACACTTCCTTGTTATGTTCGATGTCAGGAATTACAGCATGTTTTTGAATTATTCTGTTAAAATCTACACTTACGATAGTTTATGAAAAGATGCAACTTTTCACGCTATTGAATTTAAGGGGTGGGTAGTTTGGAAAAAATGTCAAGCGGGAAAGAGACAAAAATAAACCTAGTATTATAACATGTGGTGTGTTTTTTTTAAATATTATTAGACAATATTATAATTGTTACATTCTTAACTTAATCCTTAAATGCATGATTTTTTCTTTAACCCTTCGAAAAAATCATATTTAATGCAATATCGGTATTATAATAAAGGAAAAATAATAAAATTATCTAGAATACAAAAAAAAACAATTTTTTTTCAAATGTTTGTATGTTGTATTTATGCAACAGTGCGCATTTAAGGGTTAAGCACTCAGACCACAACCTCGCCAGAATGGCGCGCTATTCTTATTAGACTGAATGACATTGACAGCTGTCATAGGGATGTGACGTATGTGGGGATGATGTAGTGTTGTGACATTGTGTTAAGAATACCGAGGTGGTGCAGCGGCTCGGGCAGACAGCGCGGCGGCGGCGGCGGCGTGGCGTGCAGCAGGTCGCGCCACAGCTGCGGGCTGGTCGCGCCGCGCCGCCGGCACACCTCCAGCGCCACGTCCGGCGTGCCGGTGCGCATGTGCAGCGCCAGCGACGCGCGCCATCTGCACACACAACCACATCACTATCCCCCACCACCCCACTGAGGGCCTCAGACCCATAGTCAACCACGCTGTACTGTGTGACTTCACACATATCTTTGAATTTATTCGCCGATATGTGCATCACTAAATTTTCATACAAATTCGATTTTAGTTATCAGCAACGCAAATACATCATCCCGAAATCTGGAATTTTTCTCTTCATATTACAAACAGACACTCCAATTTTATTATATGTATAGATTGTACATCAATCAAAGCCATGGTATACTCACAATTTCTTCTCTTCATATAAATGCAGAATACCAATTTTGAAGTTAAACATTTGACATATGATCAGCATCTGGTCCCTGTCGTAGTTTGCCTCGGGGTCTTTCAGCACGTTGTACACTTTCAGTGCTTCCCGATAGTTGTCGTCAGGGTCCGCTTTCGCCCTGAAAACAAAGTTTTATTTAAAAAAAATCTACAATACTAATTGTCACCATGCAGACTTCTAAAAATAGACACTGTTTCATACAAATCTCTACTAATATTATAAAAGAGGAAAGATTTGTATTTTTGTATGTATCGAAATAACTCAAAAACTACTGGGCCGATTTTAAAAATTCTTTCACCGTTAGAAAGGTAATTTATTCGTAACATAGGCTATATTTTTTTATTTTCACGCGAGCGAAGTCGCGAGCAACAGCTAGTTTTACAATAAAAGTGACAGAACACGTTTTGTCAGTGGAAGCCTGCACTTACAACTTACCAGACGTGGATGTAATGTTCTATGAGGGTATTGTATACCAGACTGGAACACTTGAGGTCAGCGCAGGAGACCATGAGCTCAAGAAACTCTATGAGATGCTCCGAGTTGTTCAAGAACATGTGGATGTACTCGTCAGGAAGCGCCCTTTATCAACAAATAAATATTCAATTTCATAGTTCAAAATTCAGAGGTCGACAACATTTTGTACAGTGGATCAAAATTAAAAAAATACTTTAGTCAGGCAAGTTATTTCCTTATATGTCTCATGTGATTTCCCTAAAATAGTGTTGTATGTAATTATAAAATGACCATTAGGTTGCTAACCCCTGTTATAATTAAAACAATACCTGTCAGGTTCTTTGTGCACTCCACTTAGAGAATCTTCATCCACCAGCGGCTTACTGCGAGGTTTGTAGTCAGTGCATAATACTGTAAAACATTTATTTATCAAAACCCTTTACTAGAAAAATTCTCTTGTATTAACTATTATAGGACATTCAAACTATTATCGCTTTAGAAGTTAAACCACTATCAATAAACCGCATTGTACCTATACAGGGTTCAAAACCAAACTCAGAGATAAACTATATTTTCATTAAAAACCACTAAATTCCAACATAATTCTTGTAAAAAATCACATATAACAATATTATTTTAGCTACATTTAATCTATACTAATATTATAAACAGAAAAGATTTGTATTTTTCTATGTATTGATATAACTCAAAAACTATTGGGCAGATTAAAAAAATCTTTCACCATTAAAAAGCTATGTTATCAGTGATTAACATCATACTTAATATTATAATTGCGAAAGTTAAAATGGATGGATGTTAACAAACATGCATCCATCTTAACGAGTTTGTAGCCTAAACGGCTGAACAGATTTCGATTAAATTTGGTATAGATGTAGACTATAATCTGGAAGAACACATAGGCTACTCACTTTTGTTTTTTTTAATTCCACGCGGACAGACTCGCTGACGAAAGCTAGTAGGCTATATTTTATACCATTTTAAATTCCACTCGGACGAAGTAGCGAGCAACAGCTAGTTCACGATATATTTTCAATGTATTTTATTTCACGAAATAAAAATTAACGTGTTAACTTAATTTCGATTAATCAAAAGTAACTTACATTTCAATAACTTGGTGCTTTCCTTAGGTTCATGCTGTATGAGTTTATGTCCGTATTTCTTCATATACATATCCGCCTCATCAAACTCCAGATCAGAGATATAATCTAGCGCTGTTTTATATCCCTTTTTATCTTCTACTACCATCTTGAGATACCAATCATGACGTTTGTGGTTAGCGGCCAACGATAATGCATCTTCTACGCTCACTTGACGAACAACCTACAAAATATTATACTGAATTTAAATGCTATTAATATAAATACGAAAGTTTAGATGAATGTTTGTGAGTTTATAGAACTGCTGAAAGGTTATTGAAATATGGCCTAGGTGTAGAGAGGAAGAACAGATGTTACTTTTTTTTTATACAATAAGGTGGCAAACGAGCAAGCGGCCACCTAAATCCGCCGAAATGGCGAAGCGACCGCTGCCCATAGACATCCGCAATTGCAGATGCGTTGCCTACCCTAAATCGACGGAGGAGGAGACGCACATAAAGAGGATATTTCTCCTTCCTATGCGTCACCTCCACCGTCAAATCCACTTTCCCACCCAAACCTTTCCTTATAAGAAAAGGGCGGAACGGGAGAGGGACTAAAGTTGGGCCTCCGGTACCACACTCATCAGACCAAACGCGTAATTGCTCCCACTTCACGTCTGTCTTCTGTGTGGTCGTGGTATTGCGGTGGGCGAGCCGACCCATTCGTGCTAAGATGTTAAAGCGGGCTCTACCACTGTTACTTACGTACTTACTTTTGCTTTTTTAATTGCACGCGAACGGAATCGCGTGCGAAAGCTAGTATTGTAATAAATTCTACACGTATTTGACGTCTTCTTAGTCTATGCGAAAGTATGGATGAATGTATTATGTAACTTTGATAAATTTTGTATGGCATTTGGAGTATAGATTAAAGTCTAGAATAGCGTACCCGTACAAAAAATAGTAATCTTACTAAGTTTAGTCGTTATTACTAAGTAATTTACTAAAACCACTTTTTCTCACATTACTGTTTATCATTAGCTATGCAATCATTTTAATTTGTAGCGTAATGGCAGTGTGTATGTTTGTATGTTGGTATCAATTAAAGAAATACAATAAATAATACTTACTTTGATAGCAACATCGACATCAAAATCAATAGTTTTATCTTTAGAATTGATGAATTCTTTAAGTTTTCCTTGTTGATCGTGTTGGTCGATCTTCACATAGCACGTTAGTAACAATGTCGTGTGATCCTCCGTCGCGAAACCTTTCTTATGAAGTTCCTCTAGGTACTGTACGAGAGACTCTAGATGTCTAGATTCTAGATATTTCCTTATCACATACGATGTTTCCAACCAGCCTATAGTTTTGACGTATTGTTCTATTGCACTTTTTAGATCACCCTGTAAACAAAAAAATGTATATATACTTTTTATTATCTAGAAAGGTACACCTATTGCATATATTGTAAAGAAAAAAATATATAAAGAAAGGAAGAATGACAGCGCTTACAAGAAAAAAAAATTTTTTTTTTAAGTTATAGGCCTATTCCATGTTATACCTTTTATTGAGTACTGTATTTTTTTAAAAACTTTTAATTCCTTACCTTACTATATAAATGGTCTCCATACTGTTTATAAATCTCCATCAATCCTTCAACATCATAATGCTGGCTGCTCGCTATCCTTATTGCGACGTCATAAAGGTTCTTTTTGAATAGCAAACTCAATTTGGATTGAAGATCTTTCTCTTCTAAATATATCATTTCCTTGTTCTTCGTTAGTATATAAAATGAACCCCATTCGGTTAAAACAGCTTCAATACCATCGAATGTTTTGGAAAAAACAATAAATTTATTTTGTATGTCTAATACAGTTAGATGGTGAGATTTGTTGACTGTCGTGCTTGTAGAGGGTGTATTTTTTGTTTGTATTTCATTGGTCACTATTATTAAATAGTTACGGAACCAATTTATGAGTACTTTCTCACCGGCGAGTGCGTAACACGGACCCCTAACTTCTGCAGTATAACAATATATTGCCTGCAATAGAAAAAAATATTTTTTTAATAATAATTTCAAATAATAAATTGTGTAAAGATATTACTAGATATCTTATTTTTTGTGTTAATTAAAGAGATGTAATGATGTCTTGATGGAAGACCTATAACAGAAGAGAGTGGCAAGCATTAGGGGAGGCCTCTGCGGAAACACATCACAATCTGTTGTCAAATAATAATTAATTATTGTTTATTTTTTGTAAAACTTTGTAAGATTGTTGAATAAAGGCTATTATTATTCTTATTGTCTTTCCCCTTGTGAACAGAACATATTTAGAACAGTACCATATGATGAAATTACTAAAGATACTTGGAGACTAAAAAATTCGCGAAGTAAAACACAAGTCATCCCTGAAAAATATCAGGTTCCCGAGAGATATATAGTTTTTTATTATTTGTAGTGAACATACATCAGTAGCGGCGACAGTAAAGCACTGCCTTTCAGCAAGCACGCTGCAGTGGGGCGCAGCGCCCATCGCGTCCAGCGTGACGCAGCGCTCCTCAGAGAGCAGGTACACCAGCGTGGCGGACCGGCTCACAACAAACAGCTTGTCCGCACCTCTATACATGCCAAAAGTGAAGTTTACAGCCACCGCCAAGTATAGCACCGCTGCCACAAAGCGCTATGCTCCCACATATTACAGCACACACACTCGGGGAACTTTATTTTCTAACCACTTCAGTAAGATTTCATATTTATTACCTCATTCTCCCCTTGTTCATCCCTCAAGGTAAAGATAGAAGTAACAATTATCCCTAGTTTACATTATTTCTTATAATTGAAAAAAATCTATATACACTGGAATACACATGATGGTATACATTTTTCAAGTTGTAAGCCAGCGCTGTACTTAATCGCCGGACTGGAATAATGTACACTTCCCATGTATCATTACAAAGCATCATATACTAATATTATAAATACGAAACTATAGATACATGGACGGTAGGATGTTTGTTAGAAGATATCTGGCTCAATGGATCTTGATGAAATTTGGCACAAATGTAGAGCAGTCTGAAAGAACTTATGCTTTACTTCATTTTTAATTTAACAATTATGATTGGTTTAAAATGGTTTATTGCGCCATAATAATGACATAAACACAAGTCTGCGCGATGATCACTTAGTCGCAGTTTTTTTTTTCTTGACGTATACCAGTGTTGCCAGCGTCTCCCACGCGAAAAATTAAATATTTCTTATAATGACAACTTGCTGTACATATTACTTTAAATTGTTAAGTTTTCATATTAAATGGTACTAACTTGAAAGCAAGTCCCGTGATAGGGCTTGTGCCAGAATCGGGCAAAGTTCTCATCTTTCCACTTCGCTGTCTGGAGATATCGCCGCGGAATATTGACACAGAACCATCTTGGAAACCAACTGCAAAGAGATTCTGAAAAAAAAACATATGCTGAAATTTTTTAGTATCTATTTCCACTTAGCCAGAATGTTTGACTAAGTGACAGCAATGCAATATAACAGTTGTGGGTGCCAGTGAAAATAGCACCTAAATATATTGTGCTGACTTACCTTATTATGTACCGCGAGTGCAGTGACGGGTGTTGCCCTTAGGTGTGAAGGTACAGCCCTAGAGACTCTGGTGCATGTTGGATCCCTATCACTCCGGGACCAGTCCCATACTTTAATCATGGGATTAATTCCTGGATCGTCATCCTTGAATAAACAGATAAAACTGATTCAATGACCAGGAACTACATTTCATCCAGCTTTCTATATTAAAAATTAAAAGAGTCTAGGTTACCTAATGCGAAACCATTAGTTTAAAAGTAATTTTTTTTTAACAAATATATAAAAGGTTTTTTACCCAAAGGTTAAAGTATTTTTATTGCTTTCATTAGAACTGTCATAACAACAGTAAGTTTTTTATAACCTCTAGTTTTTATGTCTCTTCTAGAATAGGGGCGACCAACCGGTCTATTAATCTAGGTGATTGTTGCAAGGCAAAGAGTATAAAATCATAGTTGACTTAAATACTACAAAAATGCAAACTGAACTGATGTTACATTCTTAATTTTAGGAAGTATGTAATTGTTAGATTGCACAGTGTAATCAGTAAACAGTCTTAGGTCTAACCAAGTTAGCTACTTAGGACTTAAAATCAAACAATAGAATGAAATGTGAAGACTTACCCCTATAGTAACTAAGTAAGGGTCATGTGGCAGCTGTTGTGCCAGCGTAATTGTCAGCTCATAGGCCTTGAATGAGAGGATCTCCCAGGAACGGGAGATGATGTGCGCAAGGCCTGTGACATCACATATGATGATATGATTGTTTCCATTAGTGGTCGCTGACACTGATGTATCCTGGAAATGGAATTTTATAGTGAATTATTAAATTTTATATGAATAAATCCAGTTTACTAGCCATGATCAGAATTGAAGATCAGAACAGAAGATGGACCCCCGAAGGGTCCGAAACTAGTCAGTGCCGTCACCGGAGGATAAAACGTGAGTTTAGCTGTTTTTAATTTTCGATTAAGATAATGTCTCACAATAGTTTAAATAATTTAAATGATCAGAATTTGGACAGGATAGGTCAAATTGTTAATCGTTCTATTGACAAGTGATTAGTTTTTATGTCTAGTTTGATTTTAACTAGTTGTAATTCACTAACAGTTTCAATGTCATTGTATTGAATTATTGCTATATTTCATTTCTTTTGGCATAATCGGAAATTTATTTTATTACAAATAAATAAAATGGTTGTCTATGAAATGGATAAATCCAATTGTTTTTTTTAACGTACCTGAAGGCATTCTGCAATTTTTCCACAATCAACATTGTTATGAACATCGAAGAAGGTAAATCGACGCCTCTAAAAATAAATATATAGTTTTAGAATTTGCCTCATCAGTATTTATGTCAAACCTTGTATACCGTAATATCGAAGTTATTTAATTACTAGAATTTCGTACAAACCTGATATTTTTTTGCTCCATAAAATCAATCAATTAGACTATTTAAAAAAATACTTACTTCTAAAAACGCCATTTCACTTGGATTAGCCAAGTAAAAGCATTTTATGATTAATTTATGGACTATTTATCTTCTCCACCTACAAAATCCAATTACAAATTCACAATTTATACTTTTTACAAACACAATGAAATGTCAGATTTACTTGTCAAAATTGACATTTCATTGGACGTTTCATTCCATGCAGTCATGTCTTGTTGATAGAGTAATAATACAACTATTGTCCACTTTGCCTAAATTGGAAAATTAGTTATAAAGTATCCATAAAACCAAAATTTTATTAAAAAAAACATCAGTATATACACGTTAGCATTTAAATAACATGCCAGAAATGCTCAAACCCTAATACATTGCCCGGTCGAAACGATTATGTTGTATTTTTATTTGTTATTTTTTTTTAATTCAGTTCTTTGGTTTCCACCATTTAAGTCTCATTTACTAATTTGTACTAGAATTAATATTCTATGAAGTGAAAAAGGTACACAGAGAATTTTATATTTTTGTGATTGTTGTATTTTTTTTAAGAAGAACAAGAACGTCAAAAAGTTATTTCATTTTTGTGACATTTGGGGTGTATAAAAGTCGGTTTTATTGGCATGTATATCTCCTAAATTTTTATCGTAAAATGCCTAAATATTATAGATTTAGACCTACTTCACCAACACGAAGAATAAAACGAAATAAAGATAAGGATAAGGACACCGAATTTTTCAGGTAAAACTTCGACAAAACCTTTTTTTAGACTTTTGATGTTTGTAAAATTTCTTGGAAATTTTTGAACAAACACATATTGTCCCATTTGGACTTCAGATGTTACATAAATACGTCATTGAAAAAAAAAAGACTGTGCGAAATTAAAAAATGACTACTTCAACATTTTTAAGGGAGAAAACGATCTGAAATTGAAGTGATTATACTTTTCTTTAATTAAATTTAACGTTTGATTTCTATTACAGAAACGAAACGGATTTCGAGAGGAACTGGTTGGATTTAACACTAGCTTGTCCAGCAACGCCCTCATGGTATTTGCGCCGAATCGCTTGGCGGGAAAGTCATCCGCCACTAATGGGTCTTCCACGACAATTGGCTACGGGTCTTCGAGCCGAATTACAAATAAATAATCGACCCATATTAGTCTTCAAAATGCCTCCAACATTACGGACTCAGGATATGATGCGTTTGTTTTAATTTGTTCCAAAAGAGTCTAAATCAAATTTGTTGTTTATGGTGCGTTTTCTTTGGTTCCTTTGGCCTTTTATCCAAAAGTTTATATGTGTTGACCATATTTGTGTAAACAATGAAGAAACAAATTCTGTTAATATAAGTTAAAAATATTTGTATTTTTTGTACACTTTAAAACAATTTGTTTTTGACATTATCGTTATTATTATTTTTATTCATAAATCCAATGGTCTATTTCTGATATTGTATATTTTATTACATTAAAATTAAATAAAGCTACTTGACTTTTATTACAATTTCTGGAATATAAATTTTGAAGAAGGCAGTCTTTTTCTTGGCGCTCATCTGTTACATTTCTAAATTCACAGTAATTAAATTGTTGAAGTAAAAGAGTAACTATAATTTTACGTAAAAAATATTACAGTTCAAACTTTTTGCGATAGTGTCAATGAGATTTTGAATCGCATTTAGTTTAGCATCTCAAGATTCAACATTTTTATTTTGACCAAAATATATAAAATTCTCTCCCGTTTTCACTCTTTGTGAATGTGTCACCTTATGAATCATGATCGAAAACTGCGATTGAAGTTTTGCAAACTTTTTTATGTCGTTTATCAATGTAATGGCACAATGGCTCCACAACTATTATACCCTTTTGTGAAAAAAATATGTTGGCGTGTTTATGCTAACTTCATAAATGTAGGTTAAGATAAAACAAAACAATGGTTATTAAATATTTTGGGATATTAAAACCTTTTTATAATATAAGTAAGCGTTTGAATAAAGAATTATCTGCTACCGGTGATTGGAATAATCCCTCAGTTTAATCTAACGTGATTAAGGTGTCCTATATTCACGGTAACGAAGGTTCGTAAGCCGATGCTCGCAGTTTTAAAATAAAAAAAGTATTACAGCTTCCGGTATAAGGATGAATCTTGCAGAGTTTTATCTCGTATCTGAATTTACTCATAAAGATATTATTATCCATATTAGGCTTCCACAGAGTAAACATCGTGGGATCGTTGCCATAATTTAATCTGAAGTACGTATTGGAGTTGAAGGAATAAAAAAAATGCTTAAACGGCTGAACAGATTTCGATGAAATTTGGTATAGATGTAGAGGATAGTCTGGAAGAACACATAGGCTACTCACTTTTTTTAAGAATTCCACGCGGACGGAGTCGCGGGCGAAACTAGTCATAAAACAAATATAAAACTACTTAACTAATCCATTATTTACGGGATTACTTTTAATATGAAATCAATTTTTATTTTGCTCAATTTTTGTGTTTTGAAAAGTGTGTAGTGTCCGTACAGTCGGAGGTAATTATAAAACAAACTTCGTATCTGTCGTTCCAACTAAAAGTTTACTGACTACCGCAAAAATTATATTTTCAACCTTAACGCAATACGTTTAAAGTATAAATTAGCATACAAGAGATTTATGAGCATCAGTGCTACGGCTACGATGGCACGCGTAGCAGGAAATTTGACATGCTCCAATTATGACTACTTGTTTTCAGCTGCAGCCTCATTTATTTTGTTCTGTTTTTAAATTCGAATTGTTTAAATTTTTACGTTATTCATTTCGCATTCCTTTTTTAATCCGTAGAAACCGTTAATGGTAGCTGAAATTATTGAAAACTAGCTGTTCCCTTGCGGTTTCATCCGCGTGAAATTATAAAAAAAATATTTCATTGTTTACCTACATTTGTCAAATTATCAATTGCAAATGTCAAAATGACATGACATGATGACAAACCATGGCAATCTTGCTTCCTTGATGTTGGCAGCAACTTATGGTCTCTCTCTCTCATTACGAATTTCCAGGGTTTTTAAACAATTTATAATTATGAATTTACATTAGTGTGCGAAGTTATTATAGTGATAAAAGTGTCCTTGATTGGAATGTCAGTGTTTGCAATTAATTGCTTAGAAAATAGACTCAACAGTTACATTACGAAGGTAAAATTCTATTAAAAAACAGAAATTGCTTATTTACTGCGGAAAGAACCAAACTTATAGATAAACAAAACATTTTTTGTTTTATTTGAAAACTTCGACCTGTTTCACTTTACGATATCTGTTCCCTTAGGATAAATTTACATTTCTTCCTTTATAGTGAAAAAAGTTTTATTTTTCAAGACACTTTGACTACATTATCAAAAGTTACCATTGAGATTGGATGAGATAAACACTTTGACATTAATAAATGCCTCGAAATAAAAGAAACTTCAAATAAATTATGTAAGTAAACAAATTTACAAGTACTGATTAGAAAATATTGACCTTATAAATAGACATGTTATATGGGCTTCGTTAGAAGGCGAAGAGAGGGTCAGCTTCCCCTAAATATAATATTTTCTCTTTGTCTAATAAAGATAGAAAATTCTGTGTAAAAAAAATCAACTCTCGTCAGTTGGTTTCATAATAAAATAATTCAATTTTGCAAAAAAAAAATTAAATTCAAAAGCACTGGCTGCAAAATACCTTACGTTCGAACAAACATTTTTAATTGGGACCTTGTCAAATTTTCTGCGACGTTGAATTTCGCTGACCTACGTGTAATTTTTATACACATTTTATTCTGAATTTTGTCACAAAAAATTATACCGTTACATTCAATTGCAAGCATAAATGATTGAAACACTAGCTTTCGCCCTCGACTCCGTCCGCGCGGAATTAAAAAAATAGTGAGCATCCCATGTGTTCTTCCAGACTATGTTCTGAATCTATGCTAAATTTCATCGAGATCCGTTTAGCCGTTTAGGCTACAAACTAACAAACATCCATCCATCCATCTATCTAAACTTTCGCATTTATAATATTAGTAAGAAATAAGATTGATTAATTACGTAGTAAAGAAATTAAAATATAAGATAAATTATTATTTATCTCTAGGACATGCACAAAACAATAGTTTTATATGCATAAAAACATATAGATATTTCTAGAATTATTGTTCTGTGATAACATATTAATTAATTAAGGTAATCACACCTTTACACGCTTGTCGGATGCTTCGGGCTTACCGCAAAACGTAATTAGTTTCGAATGATCTTAGCATTTGATATGTACATAACTTGATCTGATACAAAATAACAATCGGAATTATAGACACACTAGCTGTTCCCATGCGGCTTCATACGCGTGAAATTATAAAAACTTTATTTCATTGTTTACATACCTTTGTCAAATGATCAATTGGAAATGTCAAGATGACATGACATGATGACAAACTAGTGCAATCTTGCTTCCTTGATGTTGGCAGCAACTTATGGTCTCTTTCCCACATTAGGATTTTTATCCAAAATATTAACCCCCAAGTTTAATGGCGTGAAAATATGTAGCCTAAAGCGTGACGTAAGTATAGGGCTTATCATTAAAAAAAGAACTATTCAAAAATATGCCGTAATTGCTGACATCTTAGGCAACAAAGAAGTTTTAAGTATTTTTTTAAATAAAAACGAAACTATTTTTTTCATTGATATCCGTAATTTTATAGTTCTATTTTATGTTTATCCAAAACAATTTTGAATAAACGTCTTCTATCTCCTGTCTATTTTATTCAAACAAGATTATTGAATACGGTTACGTACAAAGAGTACACACGTTATTGATCTTAAACGTGCTGCACAACCAATGCCGCAGTCTGCAGGTGTTGGCTAAAAGCCAAGACTCTACGAAATTCTTTTAGCTATTTTTTTAATAAATAATATTTGAATAATAACCGACCAGTAATTCCATATCTATAGACGATTTTTTTAACGTAATTAGTAGAGTTTTATGATTGCAAATAAAGTTCTCATCACTTCAGCCATATTAACATATAGGATAATAGTTTTCGCCAGCGGGTCCGTCCGCGTAGAATTAAAAAAAAACAAAAGTGATTAGCCTATGTGTTCTCCCAGACTATCCTCTACATCTATACCAAATTTCATCGAAATCCATTCAGCCGTTTAGGCTACAACTCTAACAATCCATCCATCCGTCTAAACTTTTGCATTTATAGTATTAGTATGAAATAAGAGGTACGATTCCTAGTATTGTATAACAAAGATAAGTTCAAATAAGTCTCTTGGTATACAAAGTTACTTATGTTTTTGTATAGGAGATGCGAATGTCTTGTCGCGTGAATTTACACTCGTTTATATAACTTGGGCTCAGTGCCAGCCATAACTTTGTGCCTTCGTAACTCTCGGCAACAGTTCTACAGACTGACATAAACTTCATCTACGTCTTCTGCGAATTAATTTCGCCCCGGCAAGACAATCTACGTACTTACTAATATAATAAATGCGTATGTATGGATGTATGTTAGAGTTTGTAGTCGATACGGCTGAACGGATCTCGATTAAAGTCATAAATGTAGAGGATAGTCAGGAAGAACACATAGGTTACTTTAAATTCTACTAATTTCAGCTAATCTATACTTCTAAAACTATATCTATATTTATATCTATATCTATATCTATATCTATATCTATACTAATATTATAAAGAGGAAAGATTTGTATTTTTGTATGTATTGAAATAACTCAAATACAACTGGTCCGATTTTAAAAATTCTTTCATCGTTAGAAAGGTAATTTATCTGGAAATAACATAGGCTATATTTTACGCGGGCGAAGTCGCGAGCAACTGCTAGTTTTCTATAAAGTTATCAAGAGTATTTGTGTAATTCCTGAGTATTTAAAATATAAATTACAAACTGTCTTGATTCAGTCCGCATTGCGGAGCTGTCTCATCAATCATGATTATTTTCGCCCTCAACGTTCTGCTACGACCCAAACAAAATTAACTTGCCTCAAAATTAGTTAAGCAAATGTCCGAGAATTGTTAATGGTCGTTACAAAAGGTTTTAACGATCAAAACCGTTTAAAAATCATAATTTAAGCCATAGTTGATGAATTAAAGGGGCAAAGGCAAGAAAAACGGGCTACAAATAATGCTGTTGTTTTATTTTTCAATGGAATAATTGACATTGAATTTCTTATTATAGTTATTTTAGATAAAGTATTTAAGACTTTAAGATTAACGTCATCGACGTGGAAAGATTAATATGGCTGAATCATTATTCACATGTTAGTAACAACCTTAATAAAATTTGGGTCAATTTCGATGTTACACAAACTCTTTTTATTACATTGAACAACGAGAACATGGTTCAACTCTAAAAGTTATATGCAGATTAACACATTCAATGCCTACACGGCGCCGTGGATGGGTGGGAGGCCGGACACACGGCGCTGTGTATTGCGACTTCGTTTTTTCTATAAATGTACGTGACATACAGGGATACCTCATATAATGCAATCGCTATTAAATGTGTTAATAACGTAGAGATAAAAAACGAAATAGAGTTAAAAAATTACAATTAACTTATGCTAATGAAATTTAGAACAGCCCATGGATCTTACTTTTTTTTATAAAAATAAAGTATTGCACAATGTATGGTAACATTAATACTGCCTTGGCTTCTCTAGGATAGTCTGTTATACTCTGCATTTAATAATTAATTATTGATAATAACTACATGTTTTTATAGAAATGAGTTAAGTCGGTTGTAATAAAGTTGAATTGACCGCGGTAACTTTATTTAACGACGTCATAAATAAATATGATTTATGGAACTGCCGCCATAACTTTGAACCGCCTTCACTCTAGGTTAATAGTCAAATTCTACTGGTTTTCCTCTTAATTGACAGAAATTCTGGTCGTAATGTCTGTAAAAATGAATATAAAAATAGAATACGAAGTTATATTTTTGTGAGTTTCAAGAAAATTGCATTGCACGCTGTAAAAGAATTGTGCATTAAATAAAATGTATTCACTTCAGTGTCGCTACTTACATTCCTGTCACGTTTCCGGATAAGACATTCAGGGAAAAGTTTCTGACAACCGGGCATAGAGTAAGCTATTTCGTAGATAAGAAGCGCAGAGGAACTAAACAAGAAAAAGAAAATCGAGTTATCGAGCAACAAATTCAATCAATTAATTGAATTGATGTTGTACAAACTAACACGATTTTATTGTTGACTTACACTGTAGAAACTTTGATACAGAAATATATTCTCATCTCGGTTATTCTTTCTGATAAAAACTGAGATAGCAATATGATTTGTAGCGATGATTGCGCTGGGTAAATTTACGGTTAAATTTTGCGCTGTCATTAGGCTTCTGGGTCGGATGAAAAAAAACTATCTTATCTTAC
>LD688935.1:4186988-4203523 GCA_003118335.3 Papilio memnon
GAAATGTATGGAAGAGCAGCACATACTGTGCCGACCCTCCGTAAGGGATAAGGGCAAGTTGATGATGATATTCAACATTCAGAAGGTCGCCCGTATAAAGTCCCGCATTTATAAACGTCAGTCCATCTAGAGGGTATGGTATGCAACGAAAATAAACAAAATAACATATTTACACTGTCGGCATTTCGTATTGTGTAAACAATCTGGCAAAGTGTTCGACAAACTGAGTTCGACGAACGATTTTTCGCTTGGAAAGTACCGCGACAGATGCTATCGTAATATTGACGGAAATTTCCAATTTCTGCGTCGGAACTGGTCGGGAAGTTGGCGAGTATTAAACATTGTTGAAAACGGATTTTAATAAAGATTGAGTACTTACTTTCATAAAATAAATAAAGACAGAGTTTACTTCAGCAGATAGTTTTAAAAATTAATAACAACGTGATATTGAATTAATTACTTTGGACAACTATTTTACTTACAGTTGCTAAACAAGGGATATGACATCCCTTAGTTCAACTAGTGTACTAAATATATTTAGTACTAGCTGTTCGCGTGCGCCTTCATCCGTCTGAAATTATAAAAACTTTATTTTATTATTTACATGTCAAAATGACATGACATGATGACAAACCATGGCAATCTTGCTTCCTTGATGTTAGAAGCAACTTATGATCTCTTTCCCACATTAGAGTTTTTATTCAAAAAATTTACCCCTTAAGTTTAAAGGCGTGAAAATATATAGCCTAAAACGTGACGTGAGTGTAGGGCTTTTTATTAAAAAAATAATTATTCAAAAATATGCTGTAATTGCTGACATCTTAGGCAATAAAAAAGTGTGTGTTTACGCTTTATTACGAGTATATTAGTATAGATAAGATATAGGTTAAGGACTGCTTACGTAACCTTTTTATGATTAAGTGTGACTGTTACCGAAGTAGACAGTAAAGGTTATCCGATTTTGTTCCCTTAATTCTATTTAAAAATAAAAAAGCGAGTCTACATTATAATGGAATTAGATTAAATAAGGATGATTTTATTAAAAACCATTACATTAGAGCATTGAAAATTTATTAGGAGATAATGAGATAATGTAAAATTATAAAAGTAAAAAAACCTCGACAAAATTTATTTAAATTTGATCCTTCGTTGAATACAAAATTCACTGACTGAAAGTTTAAAAAACCGAGTAGAAAAAACATGAATACAGATTCATTGTAGTGAGTGAATTTGCAAGGGAAATGGTGGATGTAACAATGCCGAAAATTCAGTACGAATTTCTTATTGTGTTTTTAAAAATTTCAATTTTCTCTTCGGTGTCAGGTTGAGAATTAATCAAGGAGATTTTCAAACGAGAATTCTTTGTACAAACAATGGACTTATGATTTCTGTATAAATGAATTGAACACTAATTTAGCTTCGCCGTTAAAAGTAGCACTTGAAGATTCTCGTTTTTTTCCACGATATATCTTTTGTTTTAGACCTAGGTCATATTTAAAAGTTACTAGTTTTCGCTCGATACTCCGTCCGCGTGGTATTAAAAAAACAAAACTAAGTAGCCTATGTGTTATTCTAGACTATACTCTACATCGCTGCCAAATTCCATTAAGATCCGTTTAGCCGTTTAGGCTACAAACTCTAATAAACATCCATCTAAACTTTCGTATTTATAATATAAGTAAGAAGTAAGATTACAATATGTCGTAGATTCACGAACATTAGACTCACAAAATAAATTTCAAACATATTAAACGAATTGAACAACTTTAATTAAAAAAATTTTAAAATGCGATTTTCGTTATCACCAACGCAAATACACCATCTTTCCGAAATCTGGAATTTTTCTTTTGATATTACAAACAGACATTCCAATTTTATTATATGTATAGATTATCATTATTACTCTGACATCTTTAGTTACAAGCCTTCAGAGAAAATTAGATGAAAATGTCAAGCGTAACGACGAACGATGTAATAACCTTAA
This sequence comes from Papilio memnon, assembly GCA_003118335.3. Lineage (NCBI taxonomy): Eukaryota > Metazoa > Arthropoda > Insecta > Lepidoptera > Papilionidae > Papilio > Papilio memnon. The sequence goes on from LD688935.1 coordinate 4,188,973, forward strand.
ATATTATTTAATTTAAATATTAGTAAAGTTAGCATTATTTAGTAGTTCAAAGTTATTTTTTAAAGTTAACCAAGTGATATTTCCTTACTTATCGTAATCATTTAAAACATTCTTGTAAACTCTTTTAAAAATAGCTGTATAATAAAAATACATAATCCTCGGCAGAAAATTGTTAACCGGCTTTGCGTCGGTGTATGGATTACGTTGGCTTCCCCAAAGCTATCTGAATAAATAAATTATAACGCTAAGCATGATTAATATACGCTATTATTAAATCTGACAGACTCGAATTTGTTTTACTTTCTTAAGATATGTAATGTTTACTAATTAGTATACTTAAAAACTGTACATTATTCTATCCTTATTTTTATAAAGCGTATGAAAGAGATGGATAAGATTCCTGCCGCAGAGTCCCGTCATCGGACGACACGACAGACCGCCAGGTACCATCCTCATCATGTCGATGGTTGGCATTTCACAACCGTGCGGTTTTCGCGGAACTTTCTGCCTCGCACAGCCGCGTTGTGTAACGGCCTGTCCTCGGCGGTATTTCCACACCGGTACGACTTAGGGTCCTTCAAGAAGCGAGCCTAAAATTTCCTCAAAGGCCGGCAACGCATCTGTAGTTCCTCTGGTGTTGCGAATATCTATAGGCATTGTTGACCACCTCTGTGTTCCCGCCGCCCGTTTGCCCCTCCTCTTATATAAAAAAAAGATGGGAGTAAAAACTTTTCTATCTTCCCACAAGAAAACAAACAACAAAAATGTGTAATTAAACTTACATTTTTTTCTCTTTTATCGCCAAAACACGGCAAAAGTTATAAAACCTTCATCCATCTCCTAAATATTCGCATTTATAATATTAGTAAGATTGGTCTAGATCGCATTTCGCTCGCATAAGTCACGGTATCAAATGTTGACGTATGTTTAAATTAAAATGTATTTGAAACACCAAGTTTTATTAGGTTATTGGGGCTGTTATTGCAAAGAGAAATAAAATATTTTCTTACGAGTATTCGATAGTTAGATATACGTAATCTGCGACAGTTGGAATGTTAAAATGATTTAGTAGATTAAAGGAAATCGCATGAAAGATGAAAATATACCAAGTTTTTGCCTAAATAAATTAGGTGGATGCCGTCCACGAATTTCTCGCTGGATTTCATTAGGATAAGATAATAGAGATTGCGGACAAACTGAATCACAAATTGAATTTTCAAAGAAGCCAAAGTTAATTCCGCGGCAAGGCCTCGAAATATTGTATGAGAATGAAATAATAACCTACGAAAGGTCACTATGAGAAGGTTACAGGTCGATTTGAAAATAGAGAAATCTTTTAAAACAAAAAAATACGTAATGATTGCACAATTATCAATCTATACTAATATAATAAAGTGTAAACACATACTTCTTTGTTGCCTAAAATGTCAGCAATTACAGTACATTTTTGAATAATTCTTTTTTAATAAAAAGCCCTACCCTTACGTCACGCTTTAGGCTATATATTTTCATGCTATTAAAGTTAGGGGATAAATATTTTGGATAAAAACCCTAATGTGGGGAAAAGACCATAAGTTGCTGCCAACATCAAGGATAGCAAGATTGCCATGGTTTGTCATCATGTCATGTCATTTTGACATTTGCAATTGATAATTTGACAAATATAGTAAATAAACAATTAAATAAAAAAAAAATATATCATAATTTCACGCGGATGAAGCCGCAAGGGAACAGCTAGTATAGTATAAAATGTAAATAAAGGTAACAGCAAGATATTTAAGGTACGTATTCAAGAGGCATCTTTAAAACGGAATCTTCGGTAAAAGTAAATTGAATATTTAATGGGGTTGCTCATTATTAAATGGCGGGCTCCGTAACGAGCCTTTCAATGAATCTCAAATAACGATGTCACCGGCTACAAAGACCAGCCTCTCAAATTTAAATATACATAAAAATATTCAAGTACATATTTTTCGAGTTGGTAGTTTAAACAAAAAACAATCTCGAACATAACCTAACATAGATAGTGATAAGTTTGTAAATGGACCAAATTGTCTATTTCAAACAAATATGTAGTACGTAATATAAATTACTAGCTGTTCGCGTGCGGCTTCATCCGCGTGGAATTATAAAAACTGGATTTTATTGTTTACATTTGTCAAATTATCAATTGCAAATGTCAAAATACCAATTACAATTGGCAATCTTGTTTCCTTGATGTTGGCAGCAACTTATGGTCTCTTTCCCACATTGGAGTTTTTGTCCAAAATATTCACCTCCTAAGTTTAATGGCGTGAAAATATATAGCCTAAAGCGTGACGTAAGTGTAGAGCTTTTTATTAAAAAAATAATTATTCAAAAATATGCTCTGATTGCTGACATCTTAGGCAACAAAGAAGTGTGTGTTTACGCTTTATTATTATATATTAGTAAAGAGTATAGATATAGATATAGATATAGATATAGATATAGATATAGATATAGATATAGACATAAAAATAATAATGATAAAAAACATTGGCTGAGCTTATGGTATCTCTTTGTTAAAATTGTTCCTTTTTGTCTGCGTGTCTGGCGGGCTTTCTTTCTGAACTCCACGAAGTAAACAAGCATAGAAAATCTTACTTCTTACTAATATTATAAATGCGAAAGTTTAGATGGATGTTTGTTAAAGTTTCTAGCCTAAACGGCTCAACGGATTTCGATGAAATTTGGTATAGATGTAGGGGATAATCTGGAAGAACACATAGGCTACTCACTTCTGTTGTTTTTTTTATTTTACACGGACGGATTCTCGAGCGAAAGCTAGTAGTAAATAACTATGACACCTGGTCTATCGCTACACTATATTAATGGTAAGCATTCAGGCGTTATTTTATCGAAAGCTAGTATATTTTTCATTCAATTTGCTTAATGTTGCGTACACGGGCACACCGACGTCAAATCAATCTTACACGTGTCATTAATATTGTATTGTTTTCGAAAACCGATTAATGATTTAACATTGCGACATTATCGGATAAATTATGCTAAGCATTCCAGTGATTTTTTTTATACAATAAGTTGGCAAACGAGCAAGCGGCCTCCTAAATCCGCCGAAATGGCGAAGCGACCGCTGCCCATAGACATCCTCAATTGCAGATGCGAATTCTACCCTAAATCGACGGAGGAGGAGACGCACATTAAGAGGATATTTCCCCTTCCTATGCGTCTCCTCCTGAGAAAAGGGTGGAACGGAAAAGGGACTAAAATTGGGCCTCCGGCACCACACTCATCAAAACGCGGAATTGCTTCCACTTCACGCCTGTCTTCTGTGTGGTCGTGGTATTGCACCGGGCGAGCCGACCAATTCGTGCTAAGATGTTAAAGCGGGCTCTACCACTGTTAAATATTACATGTTATTATTAAAAAAATACATGGAAAAAATAACTTGTCGTAGCTTTTTTAGTACTAGTATAAAAGTAGAAAGATTTCGTAGAGACCACTTGGTTAAAAGTTCCAAGATCCAGTTAAATGTAGAATAGAATTAACTCAATGGAACCTATAAAACAGGATATAAGTCCAGAGTTAGACTGGTAAAAATGCACATATTAAAAAAAGAAAACAAATGATTTATAATATTATACTTTTTAATATCAATTAGTTGTAAAGCTTATACTCTACAATGCGAGCACGACAAATGAATGTTGCAATAGCTCCACGAAACATCGAGCGTTTTGCAAAGTGCCGATTACCAATTGAACGATAGCACAGTTAAGTTTCCATTCACTGTTTGAATGGAGGTTTGCTCTGAACTGTTTGGAACGCTGAGTGAAAACGTGGCGGCAATCCATTAGTACGAAATGCGATTCTACATTAAATGTGAAGTTTGTTTTCCTTTAGTTACTATCGATTCGTATGAGAAAGTCTTAAAAACAAACTAACCACAAACTACATATTTCTACTTTAGAACTTTTAATAAAATGTTCAACGAAGTCGTACACGAACGAGAAAGTTTTTCTGAAGAATTTATTTAGCAAAGATTTTTAAATGAACATTTCAAATTTCGTTTCAAGATTTTTGCTTGTGTAAGCCGGGGTGGGCTACAATGAAAAGTTCTCGTTACTTCGTAGCGACGTTTTGCAAAGGAGCTGTCGTGTTCAAATTAAGGTCGCCGAGACAGTCGCTGCTTCATCTAGCGAGCTCGCTGTCTCTTGTTACATTCAAAGAACTTGGACTAATGTGAAGAATATTCTATATTATATTGTGAAGATTTTATAATACCCATTTTGCATCCATTCATCCATCCATACGTATTTTATTGTGTGAAGCATTATACAAACGTCCAACTGGCAAATTCTCTTGTTAATTTTTAAACATAATTTAATCTGAATACAGAGTTACATAAAATCATTGTTACCTGTATGAAAAACAGATTCGTACACTTTTTCAAAGCTGAACTATAGTTAAGTTTTTTAACACAATGTATGTTTCAATAACCACGGTTAGTAAAAAATCTGAACCAAGAAAGTCACGGTATAAAAGGTTTAATGTATGTTCAAGCTAAAATGTTGATTTTAAAACTTAATTGACAGTTCTGATAACTTCTTCCAACTTATTATTCTATTGTTAGACGAAGGAACTATGATACCTTACTCGTCTGCGACATTATCGATTTGTTAGTAGGAAGGGGAAGCTGCGGAAATAAGGACTTACAGATTCATTTCCGTTTCCGGTTTGTGCGCTTGTTATTGGATTTCATGCGAGGGAACTGATAAATTAATTTTACAAATGTCGTTTTCCGAAATTATCACACATTTTATTAGTTAAAAATATGTTAATAACATTAAATATGTTTTTATTTATTTATTTCGTACGATCTTGCCACATCTTGGCAAACGGAAATATAATTAGTTCAAATCAAAGACTAATATGCCTAATCATTGCCAAATGACAAATATTGTAAACTCTATCAAGTCATAACAAGTTTTTCACCAATTAGTATAATTTTCAAAATGTTAAATTACATAATCTACGTACATAGGAAATATGTTTAATTAGTTCAAACATAAACATTGACTGTACCTGTTATCTTTATGAGCAATATACACAACTCGTAAAGATAACAAAGAAATATTAAAACGCATTTAAAAGTTAACGTTCCCATTAAATATTACATAAAGCTAATTTTTTTTTCTTTATTAATAGAATAACGAACCTATAGTTATAACTGTTTTATTTATTTTACGGATCTAATCGCTATAGTGAATAGGATATAATCGAAGTTTATGTGAACCACATCAGCGGAGTGCTTAAAACGACGTTTACTATTCGTGGGTTTTCACTGATAAAACATTCATGCCAAAGCATATTATCATACCCCTCACTCTGTATAAATGTCGTAGCATTGAAATTCCCCCGTAACGTTAATATCAAAATCATTCGTTCATCAGTTTTTACGAATTATACGAAAAGAAACTACGAGTAAACTGATGTAAAAAGATTGTCGAAAAAGGTTTTATCGTGAACCAGATTAGAACCTTTTTCGGTTAAGCTTATGCAGAAAGATAAATTGCTAACTTTATCTGAAATGATCCCTATAAACGAATTAGTCAAAGTCTTTTCGGCTTATATTACTCAAGGTTGCGTGTCTTGTGCCAGTTTATTTTCAGGTTAACTCCAGATACCGTCAGCAAAAGTTATTACTTCGGAATTAAGGGAAAAGAGTAAATCTTTTTCAGCATTTATTTAAAGGAGACGTAGTAACAAAAGACAAATTATTACGGTAGAAAACTTATGTCGTAAGTACTTATGTAAAATCGTATAGTACGAAAAGTAGAGAACATCATGATTAAAATATCTACAAATTTATTTTCAACAACATATCTGTTTTAGTGAAAATGTTACTACAAGCTATTACAAATAAACTGAAAACAGTGCTGTTCGTAAAACGAAAACGGAATGTTTTTATTTGTTCCATAAACTACCGCGTAGTTTCTATTCCGTTGCAACTAGAACACAAACGACCAAATCATTCGGAAGAATTCAATTTTCCGCCAACGAGTCAACTGTTTTCTCCAAGAATAAACTTTCAAGTTTTATTTGAGACGCCGAAAAATACTTCAGAAAACAATGTCAATAAAGATTACCTCTATTTGAAGTTTTTTGATAGCATAAAATTTAAAAATGGACCAAAGCCGTATACCATCAATTTGACAAACTCAAAAACCGTCTGTCGGGAACCACTTTCATTACGATTTAATGCTTTTTAAATTCGAATACGTACCTATTCAAATTCAATTCAATAGATTCTCAACAATTACTATCAATTCGTGGGGCCGCCTCCAAGATGAATCGATGTCGAATCACAATTGACGTTTTCTTTTATCGAATCTATTGAATTGTGCAAAGTTCAGATTTAATGCATTTTTTCTTTGAAAACTCCTTCTACAATGCACTTTGTCTAGAATTTATTCAGTTCATTCAAAACAACGTGCAATTCATGTAACTAATGCATTAGTAAAATCCATTTCTAGGAGCCATTGCATTAATTAATTTGTACAATTGTTCTAAAGTCTCCAGAAGTTGTTTAGTTCAGAAACAATGTAGAAAATTATTAGAATTTTAATAACTATTGTTTCTCAATGTCGAAGTTCCGTCGTAACATCCGTAACAATAAATTATGTTAATGTAATTTATGTTGCCATTATAGAAACTTCGAAATGTCTGGAGAAATATTATTAAACAGAACATGTATCACAACCATCCAAGGACCCGAAAAATAGTACCTATCTTTTAACAAGATGTGGCTTGTAGTTGGCTTAAGGCAAGTTGGAGTTGTTACTTCAGCTGAACGAAGTAAAACATTTTATGCTTAACATTTTAAAAAAGCTACTTTCAGTTGGTTTCGGTTAATGTGTCTGTTATTTTGTTTTTTTTTTTCTCCATTTAATTCTATGCATGTTTAATTTTACAAAAAAAGAAACTTTTACCACCATTCACTGTTTGACCTCTTCAGTCATTAACTAATACACAAAACATACAGACGACTTGAGTACCTCCTTCTTTTGGGAAGTCGGTCAAAAATGAACACGATTTTGCAAACAATCATAACCATAACTGACTCCTACATTATACATTCAGTTCATGGGATTGGAAAATTAAGTATAACAGCTGAATGTCAATAATATGCACTGCCGAAACACAAAAACACTACCTTACTAAATACCTATATTAGATATGTGATCTTATATTTTGCCTATTTCTTTACTATTTCATCTTAAGTTTGCAACATTCCAGGGATAAAAACGTCTTAACGTTGGCAACCCTGTTCTATTCTATTTTCTAATGTCAGTTGAATTCTGCAGATCGCAGCTGTGTGTAAAACGACGGGAAATATTTTTGTTTTCGATTTGTAAAAGAGGATTTCGGTAGATTTGGTCGTGAAAGGTACTAATAATATTTAAATACATAAAAGTGTTTAAAATTACCTGATATTAGCATTTACTTTAAACGTGCAGTGTTGGTGGTTTTAGAAGTGTTTTTACTTAAAACTCGTTTTGTGTATAATCTTATAAAATTCACAGCGGCAGATTTTATTTAAGAGGACAATAAAAGGTTAGTGTATCTCATGTATAGCATATGTAGCTTGTTAGTTTTAAGACAAGTAAACAACGCACTGCATGGAGTCTGCGTCGATCTAATTTTAGAACCGGCCTCCAATACTAAGATGTTTATTTCCTTCACTTGCCCTCCAAAGATATAATATATTCTCAAAACAGATTATGTTGATTTGTTTATCTATAGGGAATAAATTTATTCATACATCCTATAGAATATACATTTTTTTTTATTGTTACAATTCATGCTTTTAGTTTTCAAACGAAAAAGTATCCTCAAATGTTTTTAACTTTAAATTTACTTGAATCTTTAATAGAATTACACAGTACATCACTAGGAAACTTGAAGATTATATTTCTAATCAAAATTATTTTTAAATAGTACATGATTTAATATACACTACATGTTATTATCTTTGCTGTTTTAATTAGCACATTGTACTGGTCTTAAATCTTTACTCAGCCCTTTCCCCTATGAGGGGGCATCTCCATATGTACTTATACCTAATACAACATAATAATAATATAATTAGTTGACTACCAGTATTATATAAGCAAGCCATCATGAGTATGAGTCTTTATTTTAGAGATGCTTTGTAACTAAAGAAAACCCATGTCTTATGAATGTACATAATTTCATCTGTAATCTCTCCTTTCTTCTCTCACTGTCTCCCTCATAATAATCTTAATTTGTTTGTTTATAATTATTTAATGGTTATTTTAAGATGTCATTATTTTATTAAAGTAATTTGTTTTAGTTGGAAATTAGTTAATTTTAATTGAATATTATTTGTTTCAGTTTTTTAACTTTTTTTTACCAAGAAAGAAGTTGTTACTTCTAGATGATATTACAAAGTTATATATTGAAATATCAATGGTTGGATTCAAATGTAAAATACTTTTGGCCTTCGCAGTTTTTTTTTCATGTTTGATGATTTATAGCCTTTATGTTTTTGTATTTGAGAGATATGATAAGAAGCATTTATTGATTTTCAAAAGTATGTTTGTTTACTAAAATAATATGAGATTTTTAAAATAATACCATGTAATAAATTACTTATTCATTTTTAAAATGGCTTTCATTTACAAAATAAATTATAAAAAAGTTGTACCAAAAATACTTTAAAGATAGTAATTAATTCATTAAGCTTTAATATCCAGTAATTTTTATCTTTATCCTGCGACAGGGTCCTTACAAAATTAAAAAGAACTTAGTAAATAGTCTATGTTTACTTCCAGACTTTGTTCTACATCCGTGCCAAATTTTATTGAGATTGGTTCAGGTGTTCTGGAGATAGCTTCTAACAAACATCCATCCATCCAAACATTCACATTTACAGTATTACTAGGAAGTATGAAGTTTTATTTTAGTATCTGTGATTATACTTACCAGTATATTTTCTAAAATGAAAAAAATTTTTTTGCTTAAATTTAAATTAAAACACATTTTACAGTCGTTGCACAATTGATAGTTCATAAGGTAAGCGTGTTATCTTTTTTAATTTTCATTAGCTGTCGCCCGCGAGTTTCATCGCAAAATTAAAAAAAAATAGCTTATAACATTCCAACACACATCAGCTACCTTCCATTGAAAGTTCCTTCAAAATCGGTAGTAGGTAAGTATTTCGGAGATTACTCGTTACAACGCGGACTAGCGGACAAGAAAACGGTAATTTTAAAAAAATGTTTTTCGTGAACAGCAACGCAAATCATCAGGTCTACGAAATGTTATTTTTTCTTCGATGTTACAGACTTTTCAATTTTTTTATATGTATAGACTAGCTATTGCCCCCGACACCGTCCGCGTGGAATTAAAAAAAACAAAAGCAAGTAGCCTAAGTGTTTTTCCAGACTATCCTCTACATCTATGCCGAATTTCATCGTTATCCGTTCAGGATAGGCTAGGTTATCCGTTCAGGATAGGCTAGGCTACGTAAGGCTACAAACTCTAACAAACATCCATCTAAACATTCGCATTTATAATATTAGTAAGATTAGTACTTATTTAAAGTTTGCTATGACCATAAAATGCCGTTACATTTGTTAAAACATGTTGTCTCAGATATTTAAAATAGAATGAGAGAGATGGCAATATAATAATCCGACAGAAATCCACAGTAAAAGGTTCAAGTTTTGTATAATTATATGGCTATTGTAAAGCACTTACGAGTTATTAATACTTTGAACGAAGGACGTGCGATCGATCCAAGACGCAAGTGGGATTGACAAATGGTGCCACTTCTGTAGGTCACATTGCACGAAAGCAATACTTACCCCGAAGGTTCAAAGGTTACAAATGACGTCGTATTTCAAACTTCTTTTAGTCTCCGTTTAATTAGAAGATAAAAGAGTTATTTATAACACGAATTATTAAAGAAAACCGTTTAATTTAAACTATTAATTTAATTATCGCATTTCAAGTTTGGTAAAGAATTGTTATAAAATAACCATTTTTTAACACAGTTTAAAGTAATAAGCAAATATAAATGAATGAGATTCACTTATGGCCGGTTTCCCAGCTACGTTAACCATTCGTTAGTGTTTTTGGTTCGATAAATTTATGAAATGCGTTTCCTAACTAACTTAAGTTTTATTCTGTTGAAACATAGGTCAACATAACAATAATGATTCGCTAGGTAATGACAAAATAAGTGGGAACTTCAGAAACCCAGCATTAGTATTGTATGGCAGTGTCCGTTTGCGGATTTCTAATACGAGATTACACGTTGCGAGGGATAATCCGTGTTGGTATGTCTTTAATACCAACATTACTTTGTTCTATAAACCTTTTTGTAGAGCTTTTATAAACAATGCTTATCCCTATTTTATGACGTTATATTTAATTTTGTAAACACATGTATACTATTTTAAAGTTGCGGAAACATTCTTCAAATCTACGAGATATCGAGTAAATTTAAAGAAGTCTTATCCATAAAAAAATTTCGGTGTCAAGGACCCCGAGATATTTTGATAAGATATTTTTTTTGTTCTACTCGCCTTTGTACTCCTAAATAAATTAAAAAACGAAGAATTATAAGTTATACCTACTTATTGATTGTAAAATCAACAGTTTTGCTCACGTTTTGTATTTTGTTTCAAAGACTAATAATGTACCGATAGTCGAGTAGTAGTCGGTAAACACGCTGAGCAAACGTTTGTCCAAGGTTCAGTACCGGTCGCGTTCACTTCCAGTGTTTGCTACTGATAATATTTACTATTTGACAAATTGTAAAGCAATCGATTAAAAAGTAACATTTTTTACGTGTCTGACATATCGATAACTGTGACTGACACCTTATAGTAATGTTGATGAACAAATAAATTTAATAAAAAAGATAACGGTTAGAGGCCCTTAGTGAGTACTCGTATAAAATTGTTACTTTCTCATTTTTTAAGCAGTGTTATAGTAATCTTATCCATACATTTTCATATTTATTACTAATCCCCTTGGTAAGTAGACCAAATGGTGTTAATATTAGGTACAGGGTAAGGCCACACTATACCTCCTGGTCGTGGTTCTCTACTGAATTGCAAATTGTGTAATCTATAATCTAATTTCAAGACTAACGAGAAAGATAAACAAAATTAAAGTACTTATCTAATTTCAAGTAAAGTTACAAATTGTCATGTTTTTATATGCAATTTTGGCGAATGTTTCATTTAAACAGACAGTATGTCCAATTATATTTTACGGTAATAACCTCCAATCCTCCTCAAATAACATTTTATAATACTAATACAATGTTACGTCCCGGGCGTTCCTCGTTAGATCCATTCACGCCTAATCTGTTCCCAAGCTCAACTGTATAGAAAATCTGTCACAAAATTGAATAAGATAACAAACAAACCTCCACTTTTTACTCTCATTACCGTCGTTAATGCGTGCGTCATTTGGTAAATGGATGCCATAAACGTGGCTGGGGCTATTTCGATACAGACGTAAAGTTTTATGTCCAGCCGGGACTATGACTATGGATGACATTGAACGGATTAACGGCACCTTTACGACGTCATGTCAAACATTTGTAATAAGTTTATCCTATTAAACTGCTTAAGCTGGGTTTCTGAAGTTTCCATTTGTAGCCTAGCGTCTCATAAGTGTTAGGTTGACCTAAGTTTTAACGTGGTTAAACTCGAGTTACTTAGTTCGGCAATTTCATCAAGTTATCGGGTCAAAAACTCTAGCGAATGGTTAAATTTAGCTGGGAATCCGGCCATTAGAAAGACCGGTCACTTATTATGTAATGTTTGCTGTTAGTTTTCAGCGCATGGATATTTTTCGTATTTGGCGCTTTTGCAAAGGCTCTGAAGGCTATCGCTGTTTTTGTGCAAAGAATTTGTTTTATTATGTGGTACCGTTTTATAAGATGATTTGCACTCCTTATGTATCTTTTTTAATAAAATAAAGAAACGATGTTAAATCTTCCTATGTTTTTCTTAACAACAGAAACCGCGTGTCTTCACAATGACGCTGACATTCTTCGATCAAAGATTAAAGTTGCCATAGATTACAAATTTAAAGAGAAATATATTTTTCTTTACATGAATATTAAAATTGTTGTTCGTTTAATCGATTTTTTTTAGTTACAATGTAAAAATGCTTTAGTATTTTGTCCGAACAGTGTTTCTACATTTAATCAATGAGTCCTCAAGTATGTGAATTGATTTATTTGCGAATGATAACAGATTTTTTTTATCAGCTATTGGGACACTACAATTCGATTAGATAAAAATAAATAATATGAAATGCTTAAATCACCTTTTTGGCCTGAATTATGTCCTAATCCGTGATAGTCTGGTGACATGTATCTTACTACAGATTTCTTTTTTTAAACAGAATTAGGGCCTGTCCCACCAAATTGTAAATTGTCCGATAACAATGCAACGTGTAAAATGTGATGGAAATATCGGATTTTGTTCCCTTATCTGACAGTGACGTCATTTTTAAGCTATCTGAGCCTCTATCAGCCAAGTGGTGGGACAGGCTCTTAGAAAATAACATGTTAAATGTCATTTAAATTGACGCTAATATACTTTTGTAAAGAAATGTCCTAGTGTTATACCATGTGGTTAAAGTAGACTAATGTGTAGGATTAGCCCCATTCCCTTCCTGTGTTTCTCAATGGGCCGATCACCGTATAATCAAACGATACAACGGGAATCCCAATAGGCAGATTTACCCAACGGGAAACACGAGGAATGTTTCATCCTCGGTGGTATGGTAAGGCATGCCATGTAGTACTTATCTTATCAATACCGATTGAAGTCGATAAGATGCGTGTATATTGTGATAAACGTGATACGAACGAAATCTTAATATGAAGCGATCTTTGAATCACTTCAATTGTTCTTCATGAGAGAAAAAAATCACGTGTGTTTATAACAAACAAGCTGTTGTTCGCGACTTCGCCTGCGTGATATAAAAAATGTAACCTATGTTACTCACAGATAAATTACCTTTTTAACGGTGAAAGAATTTTTAAAATCGGGCCCAGTAGTTTTTGAGTTTTTTCAATACATACAAAAATACAAATGTTTCCTCTTTATAATATTAGTGTAGATAACATGTAAAATGAGCTTTGAATTTTTATACCTTAACTTTTTTAACTTTAAATAACACTTTATCATTTTATTCTAAAGATTTGCTGGCACTAGCCAAAGACCTCTAGCGTACAAAAGACTTTCAAAATTTCACCATAATCTGATATGGTTTACGCAGACATCGAGGACAAACAAACATAGATTTTATGTACACGTTGAGTAGCATCAAATTTTATCTTGCCAAGTATCCAATAGCTGTACTAAAGATAGGTTGCTTGTTCCATTGCGGTAAAATGTCCTGTTTATGCGGAGCAAAGGTGATCGAGTTATACAATACATGCTAAATATATTCTATACTTTCACACTTTATTGATTTTATCTGTACCTTTCTCTTTCTTTTTCAATCCATACTAATATTGAAATAACTCGAAAACTACTTGGCCGATTTTAAAAATTCTTCCACCGTTAGAAAGGTATCTATAATGCTAAGAGTAAATGCCTGAATGCAATAGTCTCTTATACTCGTAGAGCCGGAACAATTCCGATTGTTTATTTTTCTACATGCTGATTTGTTGTTTTTTGGAAAAAATACTTGATCTTCATGTTGTTTTACTTGACTCAATGGCGGATCCAGGGTGGGTCATGGGGGTCATGACCCCCCCTGAGTTGGTTGGTCAAAAGCTTGACAAAATATATTTACATATTTTCCTGGCGCCAAAGCTGGATCCGCCCTTGACTTGACTATTGTATTTTGAACAATATAAAGGGACTATATATGTAATATTGTCTCTCAGCAAATATTACGACTGAAGACAAATTGGTCAATATATTAGTTGGTACGTGCTATCCGTGCCCACAAATTATTAACTCACGAACCCTTAATCTCTGTGAATAAATACGTGCATTCTATTATATTTTACTTATTAAAACGTGTCATGTCGTATCAAGTTTTTTTTAAAATAAAACATTGAGTAGACTGGGTTTAGTCTCTTCCATGGCTCACATTCTGTACGCATATACGGTTTAATTTTATCACAGAAAAATAACATAATATTTTATTATTCAAAACAATTCAGATTATAGTGTCTCCTATGGAAAAACACAATAAGGTCCAAAATACCCATTCGTAAATACGAGATATTTTTATTGCGCGCATAATGTGAGATTTTCATTACCCTGAATTGTTATACGTAAGGCGGCATTATGAATAAAACAGTCGTTTATACTCAGCCTGTACTACTTTGAAAGTGAAATTCAAGGTAATTCTGAAACAAAACGGGACTGTGGGACCTTTCACCTTTTCAGTGCGCGTTTCGCATACATATGCAATAGATGGAGCTGTTATTAAGTCAGTTTTATTGTTCCGAGGATGTGGGACGAACTTGCGTTATTACGTAGTTATACTCATACTA
>LD688935.1:4246443-4257930 GCA_003118335.3 Papilio memnon
TCTTCCCTGAAGATGATGGGATATTTTCACAGAGCACCTTGTTTGAACAGATTATGGTCACAGGTAAGGAATAACTTAATACATAGATTACATTAACACAAAACTTATAATAGACACAATCCTTTACTCAATTCAGCATTAACTTAATTATATTGTAAATGCGAAAATTTAGATGGATGGATGTTTAGAGATTGCCGCGTACTCGACTGAACAGATTTCGATCAAAGGGATAGATCTAGAACATGACTATGCTAAACAAAAACAAAAGTAAGTAGCGTATGTTTTTTTAGACCTAAAAGAACACATTCGCTATTTACTTTTGCTTTTTTTAATAATTGAGGCAATTCGTAAATCATTTAGCACTCGGGCATTTTCGTTTCGTTTTCGTGTTTGGTTCGTGATGCGGCGACACCGGCCCGAGGTTCTATGGCCAGTGCGCGCCACTTGAAACCTCTTTTTTCGACTTTTAAAAAACACAATTCTTCTTTTGATATTTTATTATAAATAATGTTTTTAATTTTTTATTTATTCATTTAACTCTCTCACTTTCAAAATAACCTTTCTTACACTACTCTTCAACACTTTCGGCATTTTTTTTTTCACTAAATAACGTAAAAACACCCACAAAATGCACAGGGGAATGACGCGAAGTAACCTGTCACAATATGACGCTATCGCCCTGACATTTAACTGACGTTGTTTACAAAATTCCCGGATGCCACATGATCCTTTTATATAGGTCTTTATTTTAAGTAAACAAATTATAGTAAAAACCCCAGATGTTCTTACATTTTCCAGTACACAAGTTTTAAATTACCGATATTTAATGCAAACCGTTTTAATCAACCATTTAATCAAGTATACATTAACGATTTTTCGATAATTTTTAATGAGTTCAAATAGTAATGAAAAATTTTATTGCTTTGCATATCATTGCACGTTTTAAGCACACGGAACACAAAATAAGGGATACAATGTACATTATTGGAACAAGCGTTTTAAGGTAATTTCTAATAATATAAAATATAAAAAAGTATAGCCTATGTTTCTGATAACGTAGCTTTTTAATGGTGAAAGGATTTTTTAAATCGGCCCAGTAATTTTTGAATTATGTCTATACATACAAAAATACAAATCTTTCCTCTTTATAATATTAACTAGTATAGATAACAAAACTAGCTTCACATTATAACGTAGTATATAATTATTAATTTTGTTAGGGGTTGGCGCAGAAGTGTTCACATCAAATGTGTTGATGCGTCAAATGTGTTGATGGGCGCGGGCGGGAGCGGCGGGCGGGCTGCGCGCGCTCTGCGCCTGCTACTGCTGCTGGTGCTTGCGCTAGCAGCTGTTGAGTACCTCTTCGGCTCCATCCTGGACGCCTCGCCCTTCAGGACCTACCTCTACATGCCGGTCTACAGTACTACCCAGTCCACAATCAAGTAAATATCTGATACCAGCTCATTATACGTCCCCACTAAGCTCGGAGCCTACCCTAAGTAGACTATATGTAAATATAAATCTGTATTCAAGATAAACCAAATCAATAGACTTCTTTTTATTAAAGAAGATAGCAGACAAATGGGTGGTCACTTTAATCTTAAGAAGCTAGATGTTTAAACTGTATGCAATCATACGACCACAAAGTAGATTAAATTATTCAAAACCATTAAGTATTCTCATTAAAGTAGTACTTGTTACTATACCAGTTTCAACGACGTTTTAACTACAACAATTTGTTCCAGAAACAGTGACAGAACAGCCGGCTGGTCTAAAAGGTTGCCAATCGCTGCCGCGAGAAAAAACCCCAGTGTGTCAAACACAACGCAATTTAACAACGTAACTTTTAATAATACAATATCTATAAACAGTTCAACCAAAGCACCTATTGTCGCAAACATGACGAGACAAAATATTACAGTAGAATCAAGCACACCGTTATTAATAACCAAGATCATGGAGGGGATAAAGAATCTCGTAACCACAGAAGGATTGAGTTCGAGAATTATTGAACCAAATCTGCCTCTCTGTGAGGAAATGCCGCCTGACCTAGGTAATTATACATACAATATTTCATTTGCCGTGAATAGTCTGTTTCTTAAGGACACTTCTTACAAGACTAAAGGTCATTGGGCCTATCAATGCTACACTGCAACGCGACAATCACGCGACATTTACCCGTTGAATCAACGATACTACAGACTCGCAAGCACACGCATTATTCTTAATATTGACATTATTTTTAGGTCCAATAACAGTCAATAAAACTGAAATAGAACTAGATGATATTGCAACCAAATACCCAGAAGTACATCGTGGTGGAAGATACGCGCCGCCAAACTGCACAGCAAGGCATAAAGTTGCCATTATTGTTCCATACAGGTAAATTGAAATGATTTCTAATGCAATCTATCAATCTTGAAATCAACGTTATAAAATTTTAATTAAAAAGGTGAAGTGTATGCATTCTTTTCGCTAGGTTCTTGTTTTCCACAGAATTTGTTGTACTAATGTTTTTATTTTTCAGAGACCGCCAACAGCATCTAGCGATGTTTTTGAATCATATGCATCCGTTCCTAATCAAGCAACAAATAGAATATGGAATATTTATTGTGGAACAAGACGGTGAGTTATCTTTTGTTTTCTCAATAAGTACATATCATCTTTTGAAATCGTAATCTAGCGTGAAATCTGTTCGTTCCGGCAAACTATTTACCAGCTATACTTATAGTTCGAATATAATATGAATGCGCTTACTTCGCATCTGTTTGCTACAGTCATTAAAGCAAATGTTCGAGAAATATCGCTTCTTAATCCTCGTGACTCGTTCGAAATTTAAAACAAAGACTTGTAGAAATACAATAGAGTTTACTTTTATAGACCCGTGCATTCATATTGTTTCCGAGAATCATTTAAAAGTTTTCAGTCTCATTGTTAAGCACTAAAATATCTGTAGATTATTTCAAATGTCCTCATTTTCATTGTCGACAGGTAACAGTGATTTTAATCGAGCGAAGTTGATGAACGTAGGTTTCGCGGAGAGTCAGAAACAAAAGGCTGGCGGGTGGCAGTGCTTCATATTCCATGACATAGACCTCCTGCCGCTGGATCAGAGGAACTTGTACTCGTGTCCTAGACAACCTAGACATATGTCTGCATCCATTGATAAATTGAATTTCAAGTGAGTCTCATTGCATTACTTTTTACTACAAATATGTTTCAAAACAGAATCTTTAATTTTTTATAATTTAGGTTACCGTACGAAGAAATATTTGGCGGTGTATCAGCGATGACAGTTGAACAATTCACCAAAGTAAATGGTTTCTCAAACAAATATTGGGGTTGGGGTGGTGAAGACGACGACATGTTTTACAGGTAATCAGTTACTATAATTTGATTCGGATGTTCGCGTATTTATTTTTTTAAATACATTTTTTTTGTACAGGTTAAAAAAGATGAATTATCACATAGCAAGGTACAAAATGTCAATAGCGAGGTACGCCATGTTAGATCATAAAAAGTCTGCTCCAAATCCAAAAAGGTGAGTACCATCGGTTTTGTTATATGCCTACTTCATAATTCTCTATCCAGAAATCTAATACAGCTCACTTTTAGAATAGAGTGGACACCTCATAGATCAAACCCATCTGGAAATTTCTCTTCTGTGTGCTTTTTACATTTTTGCTCGACTTCTCTCTCTGATCTATCTATTATTAAATCTTAGTTTAAAACTTTAAACAAAGATTCGTCTAACGCTGATCATATTTCCAGATATCAATTGCTGTCCCAAACCAGTAAGATATTCCAAAAAGACGGACTTTCGACACTCGAATACGATTTAGTTGATGTTATCCAGCATCACTTGTACACTCATGTTATTGCGAATATAGACGAGCATAGCTGATGGCAGTACTTCGCCAAGCTATTGTTTGGCGAACAGCGGTAATGCCTTGACCTCTGCTCAGTTACCTAGTACTATATATCCAGTGAAAACAGACTTTTAACGCCTAGGTGTTTTAACATGAGATGTTATGTAAACAGAAGGTACATTTTTATTGAAAATTGTCTATCTTCCATTGAAGTGTATTTATGCAAAGAAGGTAAGGTTAAAAAACATGTAAGGATTATTTAAGATCAAAAAAACTTGCTTGTAGTAGTGTTTTGTTTGCATTCCACCTCATGATAAATTTATATACAAGTTGAAGATATAAAAGGTAAAGATTCTTTCAGTGTAAGCATAGTGATTAATAGTGATGCAGTGTTAACTGACCCTATAGTGGCAGAGAAACAACGATTGTGCTGGTTAGGTAGTCACTATTATACCCATTTGACAATGCCTCATGGCTTTTACCACATTTACTATACTAGTATTTGTATTGTTTTACTAATTTCATCTCTCGCTCGCTCAATTTTCGACCACGCGGCGTACACACGCTACCAACGGGTGGAGGCCGCGTTATCGTTGCACCATAGCAATGTCGGGTGCGTGTAATGAGCGATGACCTTTATGTTACTGGCCTGCATTTTATATTGAAGTGTAAATGTGAAATTGAGTGTTATTTATTATAATAAATTATTTTTTTCTTTATTGCTTTAATAGTATTTAATCGCGTTTTTTGGTTGTTTATTTTGACAATCATTTTTTTTACTCTTATCAATTATCCATTTGTATCCAGAGTTTAATTTGCTTATTTTGGTTGTTTTATTTTTAGATGTTTTTAATTACGCTAGTCGTATTGATAATTTGTAATTTTTTATTAACCTACTCTTTTACGTCGAAGATGTTACTATCATGTTTTGTAAAAAAAACGTATGTTCCTTATTTGAGATAGCCTAAGTTAATTTACAAATCAGACCTTTAAGGTCCAAATATGTCATTAATGATATGTGAATTGATATTATTGTAATTAACGGCCTAAAATTACCTAAGTTTCAATGAATCAGAAATAATTGTTTTATATAATCTACCAGAAGCCAGAACCAGCGTTTTTTTTTATATTTTACTATTAAAGTTGTTAAATATTTAAAATTAACGACGCCATTTTCTACAATGGCGGTAAAATTTGACATTTCACGTAATCAGAGTCCGAATATGATATTTGTTTCTCTTTACTTTATGGCAATTGGTTGCCATCATTTTTATGCGTTTTATTTTTTTTATAATAATAATAATTTAAATAAATTGTTGAAACAATACTTTAATGTAAGATTCGAAGTTATCAATACTTGTACTTACTTATACTTAGAATCGAATACTTTTTAAGCTTTTTGTAGATGAATTTACTATACTGATCTCGATATTAAATACAATTTACTGTTCGATCGCTTGGTACATATTCTTGTTAAATAATTGATATTTTTGTTTCTGATATTCGCCGTAGTTTGAGATTCATTTTTTTAATGCTATTTAAGTTGTATGACGAATAACAATAATTATAGATTTTAATATTTAATGGTACACTTAGAGATATCTATACCTCCAGATAATTAATTTTTTAATGTATCGCTATCAAAGTGCTTACCTATTTTAACACGACGTATGTTCCTCTAAATTATGATAAGGAGATTTTGTACTGCGACTTTTTTTAATTCATGCTTTTTGTCACAAAATTTAAGTCATTTTACACAGTTACCAACATGTAACATCTTTAGGTGTACCATTTAATTAAATTGATATTACTTATTAAGAATTCAAGGAACAAATATCTCGTAATTTAATATGAAGACAATATTGCGCCCAAATTCTGTAGAATCGTGCTTTGTACGTTGGGATCCATTGTCAAAACGATTGTATGAGACAGCGATATGTTTTAATACGTACATTTTGGCAGTTGAATTTCACGGTTAGATTTTTAATTTCATAGACATGTTTTTACTTTTCTACGAGTTAATATTTTAGCCAGTGACTTTTTTATTTTGTTTTTTTATCAGTAAATAAGCTTGTATATTTTATAATTAAGAATATAAATTGTGATAAATACGTTATAATGTACGTGGTTGGAGAATGTGAACTTTTTATCTCTTTATTGAATATGATTAATTGTAAATATAATAAAATGCTATTAAATAATTCATCAGCGATAAATGAGTTTTACTTAAACCTTTTTACAGCATTCTATAAAAAAAATATGTATAGATGCCCGTTACCGAACTCTATGGCAGGCTATAATGTGGTATTTTTTGTCTATTGTATTATCGCCAATTCGGCGCTGTTGAAGGTTGATGCGGTGAAGAGTTTTCAAACTAATAATGATATAACTGTCATTAACAAAAAGTCACGTTTAATTCGGAACGAAGCAGAAGTTATTTGCAAACAATCGCCTATCTATGCCGTTAACCAAAGATATACAGAACAAGTACAGAGTACCAAGTGCAATTTTTAAGACACAGAAAATAACAGACAACTGATTTTAAATCCAAGATAATAATCTTGGGTGCCTTGTGTTTCCATCGTCTAAGTGTCTTAACTAGGTAGGAAGAGGTACGGCCACATTTTTAAAATGGATAGTTCATATCAAACGTTTTAACATCTTAAATAAATACGGAAATTATGACTCATCGTGATACTTATAACGCCACACACTAACTTCATACTAAATTACTTTTCACGTTTTTGTACACTCTGACTGCGTGGCGTAAGTACATTTTCATAATTGATTATTAATTTATACGGAACTTGTATTAAGGATTTGCCACTATATACCTTTGGGGAAAATACATATGTATAAAATATTAGGAATGATCTATATGAATATAAGTATGGGGAAAAATCAATCCTTTTCCATTCTGTAAAAAGCAGTAAAAAGTTCCGGACGGGAATTTTATAGACGACCTTTATTTTTAATTCGCGCTGAAGAAGTTTGCGGGCGACGAAGGTTTGGCTATCGCTGGCTCTTGAGTAACAAGACATCAGATGGATTTATTAATTTAATTAAAAAATAATCCAATATAATAATGTAATCGAAATTTAATCTTAACAGCAATAAAATAAAGTACTTCAGAAATATTTACATTCCATTCTCAACTAACTCGAACACCGCTTTAATATTATCCATGGATTAAATAATATAATCTATACTAATATTATAAAGAGGAAAGATTTGTATTTTCGTATGTATTGAAATAACTCAAAAACTACTGGGCCGATTATAAAAATTCTTTCACCTTTAGAAAGGTAATTTATCCGTGAGCAACATAGGCTATTTTTTCGCTGGCGAAGTTGCGAGCAACAGCTAGTTATTAATAATCGTGTCATTAATTATGTATTTATTTACGTGTGTTACCGAACAGCCGAAATGCGAAAGTTTGAAAACTGTTACGCTGTAAAGTTTTGTCGTTACCCGCGCCATCTGTCGCCATTCCCGTTGTAACTTTTATTGGAACAATTTTAATTAATAATTCATGAAACATATTGGGCCTTATAAAACAACAGTGTCAACCCTTTTACATTCGACATAATGTCAATCAAGGGTGATCAGAATCAAAAAATGTGTTAACCAGCTTTAGCTTATGTATTTAGTCATTATGTTTAAATCATAAGACGTTACTATCGTACGTGTATCTCGATAGAAAAATTCTCAAAAATGAACGCGTGGGCTTTCATTGTAGAAAAACACACTAATCACACATCTCATTGTTTTTGTAGTGGTGTCACAGTCATCCATGACAAACTTAAGGAAAAAAAATAACGCATTTCATCACCACAGATGAATAATTGTTAAAGAACAATTGCAAACTTCTCACATTATTCCTTGTCAGCGGTAAACTTTGACGCGTTTTTTGTTTCACTCCGCTCGGAGAAATTGCCTTCGTCAAAGAGAAACACGTTTTAACTTAAGTTCTCCCTATTAATTGTTACCGATCGATTGTGAATTGACAAAATGCTTGGTTTTCGACAGTTTATGAATTCGTTTGGAACTCCATTCCGTATGTCATTGTAGTAAGGGCGGGAATATGCCAATCAAATGGAACAGTGGTTTGAATGCCTATTCACGAGACAGTACATGTCAGTATTACCCATTTTGCAATGAAAAATATTCGAAATGCTTTAAAAATCCTTCCTCGACCGTCTTAGTCAAGCCAGTATTCCCGCCCTAATATTCGCTCTTTACAATATTAGTACAGCGTTCCTTAATATAGTTCAAGAGTTCAATCTATCAAGACGTTATATTTTTGTCCAGCGTCAGCGTAATCATTAGACGGGACCCACTTTCAGTAAAAGTGGGTCAAGAATACTCAACTTTTTCTTTATTACAAATATCCACTAAAGCATAAAATTTTCATAACTCAGTTTTAAAAACGAGTATATTGCCATCTTAAGTGTTAAATTGAAAAACATAATCTATGTTAAATTTGCTAAAAAAAAACATGCATTTAAGGGTCCATAAAATGTCTATTAATTTAAAACACAATAATAGATAAAAAAAGAATATTCAAAATCGGACCACCAGGAGCCGAGATATGCTGTAACACACATAAAAAATATACAGACGAATTGAGTACCTCCTTTTTTATGAAGTCGATCAAAAATTAGCAATCTTTTAATCTCTCTACTTTTCTTTTACTTTAAAGCAGGCGCTAAAAATAATTAATAAAAACGAAAGCATAACTTATAAGCTATGAATTTTTCCTATTTCAAATTTTATTTGAATCAATTTACCATAATAACTGCTACAATGCAATTTTATATATTCTGTAAAAAAAAACATCGGTGAAATGTTGCAAATTATTTTTAGCACCTACTTTTCAAATATATTCAAATATTTTTCAACGGGAAAAAACAAGCCCGATTTTAGAGTGCGGAAAATCTTTGCGCATATTAAAAGAATAATAAAATAAATATGAAAAATTCAGAAGATATTTTTATTACTAGGTTATGAAAAGTTCACAATAACTGCAAATTACTAATGATTAATGCGGAATAAGTGGAATTTATCTTAGACATTCTGTTTACGCTAATACCGTGAGAAGGAACGTATCCAATCAATGGCCGCAATTTTCTCCCTTAAATTACAGAACAAATAAAATGGTAGTAATAAACCGACACCATAATATCTAAAATTAAATCAATTATCACAATTCGATTAGATAATTATAGATTTCACATTAATGAAATCTTATCTACATACTTATATGTCTTTATGGTTACTCAATATTGATAGTGAATTAATTGTAAAAAGTAATCTTGAAACAGGAAAAATAATATGAAATTATGGCAATTTAAAATTAAAACATAATGTGCACAAACAAACACAATCATGTTATTTAAGTTTATTCTTCTTCTTATTGTCCTATGTTCCCGAAGTGCAGACAGCGTCCACAGTGCGCCGCCAACTCGCTCTATCCTGGGCTCTGCGTTTTGTCTCGAGCCATGACTGCCCGATTGCCTTCATGTCGGCAGCCACTGACTGCCGCCAAGTTTGAACGCCATTAAACTTTATGAAAAGTAAAAAATAGCCTTTTGGTATGTAAAGCAGGAAAAGGTTAAAATTGCATTAAAACACTTTCGTCGCCCTTATAAAGTACTAATAGAAACTATTTGGTTAATACCAGAAGGGTAATGTACACGGAAGGGTAATGTTTTTCGCGCGTATATATTTAATATCATACTTCATACTAAATGAGAGAGTTTAGAAAGGATGAATGTTATATCTTCAAAACGGTTAATTAAATTTGGCACATGAAGAACAAAGTCTGGAAGACAGGTTACTTGTGCTCGTAGTTACTTTTTTAAATTAAATTGCAAGTAAAAGTTATCTATATCTATACTAATATTATAAAGAGGAAAGATTTGTATTTTTGTATGTATAACTCAAAAACTACTGGGCCGATTTTTATAATTCTTTCATAGTTACTTTATCTGTGAGTAACATAGGCTACATTAATTTCACGCTGACGAAGCCGCGAACAGCTAGTATATTATAAAATCAGCATGTTATTCAATTGCAAGCGCTTATAAACGCCCAAAATTATCTATGAGAGTATGTTAGATATTCGTAAAACCGTTTCTGATAAGCCATGTGTTTCAACGCTTTTATGAAACACTCGTGTGTGTGTCAGTGGGCGAGGTGTCTGTTTTGCGTTGTCAATCAGGGATACACGTTTTGTTTCCTCTATAATAGATATAATTTATATATAATTTCGTGACAAAACTGTACTTAGGATTTATGTGGAAGTTTCTACAGTGAATTATTTAACTGTTATGCTTTTGTATTATAAAGTACGACAAAATATGGAATAATGTAAGTGATATCCTGTTTTATTAGGTAACTGAGCGTAACGATTTTCTCGATTAAAAAATCTTTGTAATGCTGAATCAAAATTACATATGATTTAAGTATATTATGTTAATACACTTGTTAAAATCCCTTTTAATAGCCAGTTTTCATAATTTGATATTGATAATACAGAATTTAATATTTAATATTTTCTTGGAGTATTATAAACTGTTTAATTATGGCCTTTATATACTACTAACTTCCGCCCGCGACTCCATCCGCGTGGTATTAATAAAAACAAAAGAAAGTTGCCTATTTGTTTTTCCAGACTATGTTCTACATCTATACCTTTCATCCAGATCTGTTAAGCTGTTTAGGCTAAAAACTGTAACAAACATCCATCTATCTAAACTTTCGCATTTATAACATTTTTAAGATTGTGTTTTCTACTTAAGTTAAATAATTAACAAGTCATCATCACCAGCTCACTATTCGTCCCCACCGAGGGGCTCGGAGCCTATTCTAAAGTTAGGGTGACTACGCCACAGTTAGCCACGCTGGCCAAGTACGGGTTGGTTGACTTCACACATATTTGAATTTCTTCTCCGATATGTGCAGTTGCATCACGATGTTTCCTTCACCGTAAGAACGTCGGGTAAATTATGTACATATGAAAATTCGAAAAATCCAAAATCACATTGGTACATGGCGGCGGGATTCGAACACAAGACCTGTAGATTACAAGTCAAGTGGTTAAACCACTGAGCACCGATGCTCTTTTAATTAACAAGTATTTAAACTAAAATATTCAAATAAACATATTCTGATCTCTCTTATTCTCTCTGAAAAGAATCATACAAGAACATGTTTTAAATAGATGTATCGTCAGTGGAAACTCACGGTTATACCAGATACCAAGTTCGTATGATTGATTATGTTGTTTGTTCTTATCTGACATTAATTTACGATATCAATTTTTATCAACTTCGATTACATACATTTCTAATTCTGACTAGACGTAAACTTCAATAAGTATTTTTTTCTTCAACACCAAAAGTAATTACTGAACTTTCGTATCGCTCGTATTCTCAGAACTTTGACTTTGACTCCAGGTGTCACAATGAAAATGATTTACGAAATCTATACTTCTATACTAATGCAATAAAGCGTAGACACACACTTTTTTGTGGCGTAAGATCTCAGCAATTACAGCATATTTTTGAATAATTCTTTTTTTAATAAAACGCCCTACACTTACGTCACGCTTTAG
>LD688935.1:4291777-4306888 GCA_003118335.3 Papilio memnon
CGCGGAAGTTTTGTAAAGCAATAAGCGAGGAAAGTTTCTGGCTCCTATCTAACTTGTTATATCATCGACTTGGTGGCACTTTGTTGTGAAGTATTCCACTTTTGTCTTACACAATACTTATAACAATTACCAAAAAATTAAAAATATGAATAATACATCGTGGCGTTCAATCTATAGACAGTGAAAAATGTATTTTCGGATAGTAAGTGCTTGTTGAATAAGATCTTAAACTCAATGTATGCGGGTTGCGTTGCGATTTAAGGTCGCCGCACACGAGCCACACGCGCCAGCCAGGAAACACTGCTACCGGCTCATGTGATTTTCATACATTTTATATACACTTGCAACGGTTTGTGGCTGTGTCGTGTGACCCATGTGCAATGACCCTTAAAGTTACAAAACAGAAATTAAACATGTGACGATTTGACTACATAGAGGGAGGTCTATTCAATTGATCGAAAGAGAACAAATTTTCTCCATCACAGAAGTGAATTTTATTAAAAGTCGCAGCTGTGACAAGTTCGACGTCTCGGGCGGCGCGGCGCAGCGTGCTACTTTTGTACTCAGCGAATTTTGACATCGTCGAAATACGAACTCAACATGAAGTTGAAAATTCAAAGTTAATGGCGAAGTTAACTAAGTTAAACTTTAATGTTTTATATTTCTTTCCGGAGTGAAATTAACTCTTTTGTTTTTTAACACATTTTTCGTTCGACTAACAACAGATTAATGCGATCTTTTAGTTGTTTATTAAAACGAAATCGTATTAAAAATATTATCAGAATTAATTTTCAACCTCAAACAACGGCAGGACGATGAATATTGCGATGGATATTGGAAAGCCGTCATTTCAACGCAGTCAGCATTCAATGACGAGTAGGGATCAAACACGAATTCATTCTACTCGAAAAGATTTGTGAAAAACGAGACTAAATTGAAAAGGCATTATGAATGGGTTTTAATAAAATTTTCTCTATCACTGCATCATAATTTAAATCAAAAATGTACATTTTGCGTCATTTTTTCTAATGTTAAGGTTATATTCATAATTAATATATTGTGTACTCTAGTTATATTAAAATTAACACAAAACAAATTAATCAACACATTCAATATCTTCACCTTTTTCATCCTTTCACATTACAATGTCCTAATTGCGCATATGAACGAAGTATTCACTAACTCTACTTTCAATTTGTTTAAAAGGGAAAACGAGAAATGCACACAAACAGTGAAGCTATCATAGTAATCATTGGTAATCTATCGGGCGCGCAAACTAGTCATAGTGTAATGCTAGTTACACACGAGGGCAGAACTGAGGCAATGATGAACAGTGCAGTATTACTCTGTCTCGGCGGGTGTTTAAATAATAGCAGTACTGGAATTTAATCTTGTACTATGTTTCTGTAACTACTACCCCCGTGTGAAATCAGCAGTTGTTAAAGCCTGCAGCATGTATACAAAGGAGCCATTAAGTAATTGAATACGAAAGGAAATTATAGTGTATTGCGATTGAAAATAATAATTTACTTAAGCCCTTTTTATATGAAAAATATGTTTGATTATTACAGAGATGCGAGTTTTAAAATAACATTGGGACAAAGCGGAACGTAGGATTCAAAAGTAATATTAAAAATATATCATAGATTTTGATTTACACAGTGTGTTAGGTCACCTACTGGTATTAGTGACCTAGTTATGCCTTAGGCTTTCTTAAATTGGCGTCTATCTAACAGCTAGTCTCTGCACCGAAGACTGCATATAGTAACATGAACCTTGTATAGATACCTAATTCACTTCTATAGTATTCACAATGTACAGTTTCAGAAAAATATTTCCCTTCCCATATAGCGATAATTTCACACTTATGTTATGACAAATTTTCTTTATAATTGCTTCCACTTCAAATATCAATTCACGGAAATGGGTTGAAAATAATCGCCCTCGGCTGTATTACTGAGTAAATATTTCAGTATAAATAATGTCGTTTTCTAGACACCTTAATTGAATACAAGAACGCGTTAGACGATCACGGAAAATATATCGTGTTCACCTTTCGTACGTGATCCGCCTTATAACAAACATTGAGTAATTTACTGCAAATGTTTAGATAGAAAAACTCTCTTTCATTCGTAACTAACTTTTGCCTCCCACTTCGTCCGTTAGGAATTACAAAAATAATTAGTCTGTAGTGTATGTATTCTACAGTCTATGTGTGACTATGATCCATGTATATGACAAACTAGCTTTCGCCCATGACTCCGTATGCGTGGAAATAAAAAAGAACAAAAGTAACCTATGTGTTCTTCCCGACTATCCTCTACATCTATGCCAAATTTCATCAAGATCCGTGCAGCAGTTTAGGTTACAAACTCTAACAAACATCCATCCATCCATTTAACCTTTGGCATTTATGATATTAGTAAGATTATCGTTTAGTTATTGACAACGTAAAGTTAAAAATTCGTTAAGTTTTGGAGATACATAGCAACAAACATACAGTCCTCCAAACTTTAGCATTTATAAATATATTAAGAGACAGAGTCTAACTCTAAAATAACTTTTATAAATCTTGTGTAATTTGTTTAATGTATTACACACACAGTGTGGGTTTCCATTGCATTTCGAATACAAATACATTATCTGTTTTGTTTGTAATTAAACAATTAAAAATACACTTTTGTTCAGTTTCTGTATTCTGGAATAAATCATTATATTTTACACAAATTGTTACACAATCTACAGAACATCTCAATACAATAAATGTAATTTTTTTTTTTAAATTAAACCAGTGAAGTTTTGAACGTTTAAGTTAACAAGTAAAAACATGTTATAACTACGCAGAATTCCTCACAGCAGGTTTATGCCTCAGGGTCGACTTTGTACCACAATATCCCGCTATATTTGAATGGCACAGCCACAGCGTTGCCTCCGGCACACGTCTGCCTAATCTAAAATATTAAACGGTACGAAGTCCATCGTAGAATGAGAAGTCTTTTTCAAGTTTCGTAGTAACCTCTCGCACTTTTGAAGACTATATTTACTACTAGGTTTCACCAGCGACTCCGTCTACGGGTTAAAAAAACAAAATAAAGAAGTCTATGTGTTCTTCCAGACTATCCTCTACATTTTTGCCAAATTTCATTGAGATCAGTTTAGAATACAAATTCTAACATCCATCCGTCTAGACTTTCTCATTTATAATATTAGTAATTATTTTAATATTTAAATCCTTTACAACGATCATATTGAACTCGTAGCATCATTGAAAATTATAAGCTAACATAGATACTCGTAGCACATGTAAAAGCTTTCGTTACGATGGCGTAGACACTCATAGAAGTCTACAGAAACATTGTAGAAAATTCATTTGCAACTTGCAACATGCAACTTAACTATCATAATTGAAGCCATTCGTAGCATTTATTACAATTTATAGCGTTACAAATATACATATTGAATCTAGACAACATTTAATTTTCGTAGTCAACATCTTACCATTTCGGACTTGGTTACATCAAAAAAAGTAAGAAATAAGTTGTTGCCATAAATTATTCCGATATTACGTCTAAATTAGTCTATTAAGGAACACATAAAAGACAAACATTCTTTTTAATTTGTAATAGATATTTTTAAGATATAAAAAAAAAGAATTGGAGGTGCCGAGTATCGATCCCGGTACTTCTCGTATGCTAAACGAGCGCTCTACCATTTGAGCTACACCCCCTGTGCTTAAAGCTCTCAATATCGCAACTGTTCCTGCAGGATATCGATTTTTACTAACGTAGGCCTTCAAAACGTATTATCATCCCGCTCATTTTCTTTGGACAGAACAGAGACAACGATATGATTATTACAAGTGCGACGACAGTACGCAGCGGCAGAATTCACAGCTTGGGAGTCTATCAAGTATATTTGCGAGACAGTCCCGGGAACGTATTCGTAACGTCATCGACCTTTGTATCAGATTTGTTGGCGTACTTTACGCTCTGTACGCTACACAATAATAATACACATTTTGTCCATGACGTTACGAAAACTTTCTCACAAATATTCATGATAAGCCCTCTGTGTTTTGATTTAAGTATTAGGGGCGATTTTAAAGTTATAAATGTAGTTTTACGTTTGTTTTTTGTAACTAACAAACATCAATCCATCTAAACTTTTTCATTTATAGCATTAGTAAGATTTTTATTATTTAAATCTTTTACTACGATCATATTGAACTCTTAGCATTATTGAAAACATTGCATATATATTATCGTAGATACTCGTAGCACTTGTAAAAGCTTCTGCTGCGGTGGCGTAGACACTCGTAGAAGTCTACAGAAATATTGTCGAAAATTCATTTGCAACTTGCAACATGCAACTTAACTATCATAATTGAAGCCCTTCGTAGCATTAATTACAATTTATAGTGTTAATCTAATCTTTCGTAGCCCTGATGTAGACAAACGTAGCTCTTGTGAACTTGGTTTACGATGGTGTAGACGCACGTAGCACTGTTCGATGCTGTGTTTACGGTGACTAGACAAGGTAATTGTTAATTGAAGAAACTTTGGTTTCGATGGCGTAGATAATCTTTAGCGTATAATAGTTACAGAAATATTAAGGAACCCATTTTTATTAACAAAAAAATTAAACTATCATTTTTGTAAATATTTGTACCATTAAGAATCGTAGCACCGCGCTGACTACGTGCATATTTTTTCTATATTAAAAACAAATATTTTGTTGTAATATGGACTCGTAGCACTAATCTCTGGTAGTAGCTATTATTAAAGAAAAATCAAGCTTTTTACAGGCATCAAAAGTTGCACTTTATCATATTTAGTTTATACCATACATATGTTTGCTATAAAATTAAATATTGTGTTTCAGAAAATCACGTTTGCGGTTAATGTATGGACACAGGTGATTGCAAACAGCCGGTGCGAAATCAATAATTGATATACAATAGCGACCTCTGTCGACAAAACGCGTAAACATCAAACAAAAGCTTCATAATATTCAGCCATCGTAAATTTTTATTTGAGATTAAATAATGTTATTGTTGATTTCATACGAAATTCCTTTTTACATTTAGCCCTTAAATGCATGATTTTTATTTAATTGTGAAATCAATATTTCAGTATATGTTTTGAGTCACAGATTAAGGGAAAAATAATTTAAAAAAATCTTGGTTTCAATAAATACTTTTGTTTGTAGACTTTTGGCAACAATATACATTTAAGGGTTAAAAACGAATTTTGAAATCTCAGCAATTTGTTGTGTAATGGAAAATTGTAAAGTTCTCAAAAATGTTAGCTGAATTAAATTATAATATTACATTATGTTATAGTACAATAATAAGCTTTATTGAATCTTTCTGACAACATTTCATTTAGTCAACATCTCACCATTTTTGACTGAGTTATATTAAAAATAGTAAGAAATAAGTTAATGCCATAAATTATTCCGATATTACGTCTAAATTAGTCCGTTAAGGAACACATAAAAGACAAACATTATTTTTAATTTACAAGCGATATTTTTAAGATACAAAAAAAAAAGAATTGGAGGTGCCGAGTATCGATCCCGGTACTTCTCGTATGCTAAACGAGCGCTCTACCATTTGAGCTACACCCCCTGTGCTTAAAGCTCTCAATAACGCAACTGTTCCTGCAGGATATCGATTTTTACTAACGTAGGCCTTCAAAACGTTTTGTCATCCTGCTCATTTTCTTTGGAAACAACAGAGACAACGATATGATTATTACAAATGCGACGATAGTACGCAGCGGCAGAATTCACAGCCTGAGGGTCTATCAAATATATTTGCGAGACAGTCCCGGGAACTTATTCGTAACATCATCGACTTTTGTATGAGATTCGTTGGCATACTTTGCACTCTGTATGCTACATAATAATAATACACATTTTGTGATGACGTTACGAAAACTTTCCCACGAATATTCATGATAAGCCCTCTCTGTTTTGATTTAAGCATTAGGGACGATCATTTTAAAGTTGAAATGTGGTTTTACGTTTGTTTTATTGTGACTTAAATGTAAAAAATAAAGTGTCTAATTTCTCTTCCTAGTATTTATTCTTTTTAAATCTAAATAAGTAACGTTGCTTCATTATTTTCTTGATTTACACCACATTAGATAATTATTGAAGATAAAAGTTTTTAAAACGATTTTTAAAAAGTTGTTATTTTGTATTTTATGTAGGTTAATGCCCGCTACAGACGCTCATTTATAACTAAAGATTCGAACTGTTCAGATAACACTGTGCGTGTGTGGGCAGAAATTTAACTGTCAGTTGAACTGTTCAGTTTACGTCTTGGCTAAGCATACAGTTTTCGCTAATCAGTTAAAACTGTCAGAACTGAGCGTATATAGCGCATTTTATGAACCTTACAATAGAAGCTTATTCGTAGTACCATAGTCAACTAGATAGATGGCGGTAATAAATAAATTTGTGAATAATCAATACATGGCAAGGATCGCAAAAATAAAGGGAGGGAATTATTAATATTATTATGAAAAACTTTCAGTCATATCTAAATGGATCCACAAGTTTTTAAGCAGAGTGTTAATTAAACTAAGTACTGTAGAGACTACCTAAGCTTTAAAAAAACTTTAATGAGAAAAGTTAGATTAAGGTGCACTTTAGAAAATGTTCCTGAAGTTTCAACGACAAATTTTTCGCCAATTTTTTTAGGTCAGTAATCACAACAGGTAATGTTTTTAAAAATATTTAAGGTTGAGCACTTTATTAGCATTATCTACAGGAAAATCAGGTCTAATAACTTGTAGTCATCCGTTATTATGCGATACACATATGTATTAGTGCCTACTTACACTTAGCAGCTAGCGTGCGACTTTCTGTATACAGTCGCCTGATTTATTACCACTGTTACAAGCGCAACAGCAACGCAAAATGATACTATTTTCGCTTATCGATTAGCCGTACGACAAAGTCAAGTAAGTGAAAATAGACATTTAATTGAATCATATGTATAAAAGTCTAACGACTGAATGTTCTAAAAAAAAACCGTCCGTATTCATTGTTCTTCGTTTTTAAAAAAAATATTTCACTAAGTATTTGAGTTCCAGTAAATTTTTTTAATAGATATTTAAGCAATTCAAGCATCATAAAAAGAACCGATGCGAGCCGTTCACGCGTATAACTGTGCTTCGGGAAACACGTAATATTTTACAGAGACGCAATAAATAACACGAATTTCAACGGTAAAAAAAAGTAAAAAATATTTCCTCTTTTCTGTAGTACGCTAGGGAGCCAGATTTACTTCTATAAAAGTAGGAAGTCTTATGTTTCTCGTTTCACATAATCACTAAATGGATAAAGAATTACACGAAGTTATATATATTTTATGTCGTGCCTTATACACCATAAACTTTATAAATTTTAGCTTCATGAATGAAAATCCTGGTGAAAAATACAATTACTATCACAAATATGTTTCTAAAATAAACAAAACCCTCATCAAAACCTTAAAAACAATAGATAAAAAAGCTTCAAATTCGTTAGTAACATTGAGTAATATTTCGCGCATCGCTCGGCAGAATCGTAACAAGACCTTCATCAAGCGCAACAATGGATTTAATTAAATCTGTAAGGCTGTTGTACTGCGCGTGTCGACTAAAATACGTTGAGCTTTTTTTTGTAAATTTCTGTTACCCTTCTCTCGATTACTACATTCAAGTGGAAAATAAAACAATTGAGATTATCCGAATTTACAGATATTTGTTCGGAATATAATGTAACTAAGAGAAACGAAAACGCAATGAAATGTAATGTTTATTATAGTAAGCAAATTAAAATAATAAATTTACACAAAATAAAACAAATCCTCTAAATCATGGTAACAATTTCTTCTAACAGATCGACGACGGTAAACTTTTTAACTTTATGCAATATTTTACAAAAGTTCGGATCGGCAACTAACTTACAAACATAAATATCTTTCTTATCTGTGTCACATTCTAAAGCCTTCAATACTTCTTCGACTTGTTTTACATACGGAGATTCTGTTGTTTCTGGTAATATCACAAAATGCCAGGGCAGGCAGATTTTCAAAACATTCCATATAACTGTTTGACTTACCTCTAAACAAATGTTGGGATCTCTGTACGGAATTGGCGGCTCTTCAACCGGGGGTTTCACAACAGGTTCTTTTTCCGGTTCTTTAGGTTTTTCAACCGGTTTTTCACACGGCGGGCAAATCATTGCAGCTTGTGAAACAACTATAGAAGGTGCTTTTACATATTGAGAACCGCGTTTTTGAGAAACATCCGATCGTCCGCTCTGGTTGCCGTCTGTTTTCCTAATTTTAGTGGTTTTTCTCTTTTTAGCTTTCTTTTCTTCGGGAACCGATTCCGTGTACAAAACCTCTTCAACTGTTGTACCTTCACATGTGCTAACGACTCTCTGAATTAGTTTATTAATGAATTGCTCAGTACACTTTAAGGCACACGCTAAACACTCGTCTCTATATTTCTTCTCATTTATTAGATAAGTGACAATATCACCACAGTCATCAAGAGAATGACATATTTCTTGTCCAATCGCCATAGATAATGCAGCAATGAAACCT
Organism: Papilio memnon; assembly: GCA_003118335.3. NCBI lineage: Eukaryota > Metazoa > Arthropoda > Insecta > Lepidoptera > Papilionidae > Papilio > Papilio memnon. Next base: position 4,300,383 of record LD688935.1, read on the forward strand.
TTTATTGGATCAATATTTTTACAAAATGCTAACAAAAATGCGGAGTAATTCATCATGTCTTCTTCAGTTTCATATAATTCGAACAAGAAATGTTTAATCAAATTCAATTTTAATAAATCTTGTTTATCTTCAGTAACAAAATCCTTATCAAACCATAATTCTTCATTTATAAAGTTATCTCTCGATATCAGCTCTGTAGATTCTAAATCAATGCAACGAAATTTTTTTCGAACTTCCAATAATTCCTCTATCGTTGGAAAACTAATCTGAAGGCAGTAAATTAGAAACTCCCTCCAATCCACGTAGGCTGTTTCACCGAATAACGAGAACACCAGCTTTTGAACTTGTTCGGGATCAATATTCTTCCAAACATCAGGAAATAGGGTACCTTCTTTACTTTCTTTACCGAAAATAATAAAATCTTGCAATAAATAAATAAAAGCTTTATGCATAATAATGCCTGAGGGTGCAACCAGTTGAAATTGTGACCGTAACCGCGCCAGCTGATTAGTTTTAAAATTAGAATATCTTTTAATTTCAGACTTACTTTCTGGAATTATCGTTTCCACTGATGGAGCAAACTGGAGAACATTATTGTCTATAATTAAGGTATCAAATTCAAGTAGCAATGATTCTGGAATTTTCCTTCCCTTTTCTATGGCCATATGAAAATACTTACATAACCTATCTACAGCCAATACCTCATTTGTGTAGTATGTATCAATGAGGTTTTGAATTTCTATGAAGGCTTTTAATACTTGATCACTAAAGAGCTTCATATCCGCGTAACATTTGTGTTGCAACGCTGATATGCGCAAATTAAAACGTAACATTTCTCCATTAACACCAATAGGCCATTCTTCTAAACATTTTAATGCGTTTTCTTTTATAATATCCTCTTGATTGCAGGACTCAGTAGAGCCATTTCCTTCCTTTTTCTTCGTTGGTGTTATTTTAGCCTTTTCACTATATTCCTTACTTATAAGTGATCGGTAAGATTCACCCAAGTCTTTTACAGTTTTCGTAGCAAATTTCATATTGTTTTCAATTACCATGTGAAATGGGTTGTTGTCAAAATCGAATTCAATGCTCTTTATGAAGAACTCTTGGAAAACAGCTTTTAAGTGTTTGTACAACTTTTCATCTCCACCTTTCTTACTAGAATGAGTTTCCGTTTCACGGTATATCTTTGTTAAATCTTTAGAAGAAAGTCTATCAGACGGCGGCGCGCCTCTAAGCATCGTAAAATAAAAATCGTTTAGTATTTGAAACGTCATTATTGATCTGAAAAATAATAACCGTTTGTATCAATCATTTTAATTCAATACGATTTCACTAACCAGGTTCAACGTTTTAAAGCAAAAGCGTATTTATATAAAAAATGAATAAATAAATAAGAGAGTATCGTAGACCTAGGCGTAGACTTGTATTCGTAGACTTCGACGTAGATGTCTCGTAGACCTAGTCATAGCCGTAAACATTAACGTTTTACATTTGATTTACATTTTCACTATTTAATTAACGATAGTAAAATTGTAACTTTTAATTCTAAATTTACGAAAAATATATTATAAATACAAGATAAAAACGAAAGATATCGTATCTATTTTCTGAACATACCTGTTTAATTCCATCTGCATTAAAGAAATATATGTATTAGCTAATATAGTGAGTTCTTCAATGGTCCAATTATCACATATTAAAGAATGCCTTTTTTCCTGAGCGAAAACTTTTCTCTGATCACAAATGTTGTATAATTTATTCTGTAACTCTTTCACCCTACAATGCCATTCATTTCTGGCAACGCTTAACGGCCGCCAGTCATTTTCGAATTCATTGTATTTTTTTTGGAATTCCGTCACTATATTCTGTTTGTCCGACGGCAATGTTATGATTTGTATCATTTTGTCTTTCAAAAATCGTGTGTACGGTATAACATAGTTCATTTGTAGTCTTGTGGTGAAAAACATTTGTTGTATACTATCAACATACGACTTTTCAAATTCCTCCCAATAGCTCGCTAGAGCTGAACCTATCGTTTCTAGGATTGGCAAAACTCCATAGACCCAATCCTCTTCCCCTGGTAGCACTTTAATTTTATCAACGCTATATAAAGATTTACTCTTATTATCTTGCGCAATCATACTTTCTAATGTTTTAATACGATTTTGTTCGACATCGCCCAAAGAAAGAGGTGCCTTAATTATTTCTAATTCTGTCTCTATAGTAGTTCTACTAAGTTTAGAGTTTTTTCTTATTTTTTCTTTTGATTTACCATTGACGATATCAGATTTAACAATTTTTGAACTAATATGCTTTACTTCTGAATTGGGGAATTCAATTTGGTTTACAATATTTTCGTCAAATAACTCTTCAAACGACTTTATTGGGATGCTAAAGTCTCCAATGACAAATTTACATATCTGTCCTATTAAATCTTTATCTATCACCTCATAAAATAAACTGTAGTTAATTCCCATGACGGCGTAGAATCTGTCTATGATGTCCGAATTATCCTCAGTAAGTTCCCAAATCACCAATTCCTCTGAAATATCTGTAGTCTGCTTAAGATTAATATAGGCTGTAAAATATGTTTCAAACGGTTTATCAGCCAGTTTCTTGTGTGGATCTTTAACTATTTTAGAAACTCTCACTTCTTTGAAAACGTCTAATTCTTTTAATCTATGATTCAGTATGCATTCTTCTAAAAGTTCGTCATCATTGTCATTCAGTTCTTCAAAATCAGGTGGCCCGAAACCAACAAAAGCTTCTTCGAGTATTTGGAGTTGAAGATAAGTATTGGGATAGTTAACAATAGCAAAGCCTACAATATCCTCTTGATGTTTAAGATATTCAACTATCATTGCAGCTAATAAGTAATCAGTTAAAGGCTCTCCAGCTGTTAGGGCATCGTGTGCATATTGTCCTAAACTTGCAGCAGGTGACATTATTATTTCATCTTCTGGAAGTGTTTTTGGTGTTTGTGTTTGTTTTGTATTAGGTAAAGGTGAAAGAAGTGAACCAGAATTATCAATATCACGACTTTTCACGAGCACTTCATCTTCAGATTTCATAGACTTAATCAGCTCTTTAGTTTCCTCTTCTTGTGTTGCGGCTAAAAAACTGTCATATGATAATTGGATTTCAGTTCGCCCAATCATATCCATTTGATATTCTCTTAAACAATAGTTAATAACAGATTCAAGGCGCACAACGCGTATTTTCTGAGAATTTAATAGAGTTTCTAAAATATTGCTCAAAGACTTGTCAGGTAAACTGCGTAAGAGTACTTTTGATGTGTAATCTGGTAAATCTGCCGGTAGCCTTTTCGATGGATATGGATATTTCACTTCTAATAATGTGTAAACAGCATGACCTAATATATTAAGTCCTAAGCTCTCCGCTGTGCTATCCTCAGATTCTGGCTCATAATTGGGTATTAAAACATCTAAATTCCACGGGTATAAGTAATTAAGATATTCTTGAAAATCACAATCATTCATCACCTGCTGTCTGTCACGTTCTACATATACAATTTCTTCATAAGTAACAGAGGATGATTCTTCAGCATCTCTTAATTTTAATATATCTTCAGTAGGAAGGAGTACTTCGAAAATAGGTTGTTGCTTGAAAAATAAACATTTCCATTCATGAATGAAATGCTGTGGAACATCGTCTTCCATCAACTTTTTAAAGTACCCACATTTGACCGCATAATCAATCAGCGCTAAGAGAGTCTCGTAACAAATGTCGTAGTGTATTTGTCTTTTACGCTTCATTTTTTCGGCATACAATCTTTTATGCAACTGATTTTGTCTCCTTTGTTCAAAATCAATCTCTACAATGCCTGAATCTATTTTCTCTTTGAGATTGTCGAAAAATATGTTTAATTGTTGCTCTCTTTGTTCAGTATACTCAATTTCACCTTGTATTCTGTTCTTGACTAAATTCCGCGCCTGTTGCTTCGTCTCCATAATTTGTGTGCACATTTGCTTCTCGAATTGTGACAACTTCATAACCTTTTTGGCCAGTTCCATATCCGCTTTACTTTCTTCTTCAGCAACGCAAGTATTCCATAACGAATTACTTAATGCGCTTGCAATTTGTCTTTGAAATTCTTCAGAATCAGATCTTTTTCGAATCCTTTGAAACAGATTATTCATATAATCATTAGTCCAATCAGAATCCATAAATGACTTCTTTCGCTGTAGAGCTTTTTCTTCAAGTGCCATTAATTCCTCATATGTATAATTTTGATACTTACATGGATGTTGCTTCTCAAATTTATCTATATCTTCATTCTTCTTTGGAATCTGGCGAGAACCTCTTTTCACAGACGGTTTTGGAATTTTAGAATCTTCTATTTTACTAATAATTTTTGAATACTTGTGATGAAGATAATCAAACGATTCTTTAATTTCCTTTGCTTTTCGTTTTTGCCATTCAATGAATTGCCTTTCGTCTAGTAGCGGTTTTGATAGATAATCAACAAATGGTTCTTTTTCTTCAGCCACTTTCTTAACTATAAATCTATTTTCTAATTTTTCTACTAAACTTGATACCATTTTTCTTTCTCGTTTAATAAAGTTAATACGGTCACGTTTATCTAAATGAAGAAAAAGCTGGTAAAATAAGCGAAGCAATGATGACCCTTTGCCCATCATAACACTATTTAGGACTTCGTCGGTTAAGTTTACTTCGACTTCTTTCAGCCACTCTCTCAAATGTTTCCAATTATTTTTTATATCAGCTTCTTCGTTGCTAGCTCTAATAATATAATGTTGTTCATCGTTTATAACGTGGTAAGATCTCAAGACTGTTGCAACGACATGTCCATTCTTCATCATATTTCCAAATTCCTCTGCTTCCCAGGTAACTGGTCTTTCCAAGGTTTGTGAAAGCCAATCCTTTAATATCTCGGCCATTTTAGTAAAATAGTGAATATTCTAAGAATAAAATATAACTATATGTCAAAAAGATATGCAATCCGCAACAAAGAGCATATAAATAATAGAAACAATACGATTAAAGAACTGTCAAGACACTTTTTATTGAATTAAAAAAAACGAAAAGGTGCGAAAATATAGCTTTACAAATTGTTTTTCATTAAAAACGTAAAAAGAAATTGTATGTGGTAACTTCATTCGTAATCCTTATGTCACTGTCAGTACGTGTGTACTTATTATGACTTTTTTGTGATGTTTATTTTCACACGGTTCATGCAGTTTTGTTAAAATTCGCTTGATTCTATTCATCATGAAATGTAATGAATTTGAAAAGAGTGTATGTAAAGCATAACTTTTATGAATATTTGCCTCTTTGTTAATATTTTGTCGTATTCAAGGATTTAATTACGTTGTTTACAGGTACCTCGCCATCACATGAATCTGTCTAACTTGGATAAAGCGCTGCACGATCTGGGAATGTTGAGTGCCATAACAGAAGCGCGTCGGGAGTATTTAAAGGAATCTAGAACGAATTTCAGCGTTATGCGCCTAAATACTCGGTATGTGTCTAACGTAACTGTGGGTTATTGCATGAAGAGAACCGCAAACAAAAACAGACTCTGCCCATATGTTATACCAGTCAGACATAGAACTAAGAGTGAAAATTCTGATGCAAAGAGCGATGTGAGCGACAGCGCGTGTGAATATAAAAGCAGTTTCCTCGACCCATCGACAAGCCACAGTCCTTTTGATGCGAAGAGTCCAGCTAAACGATGTCAGTCCCTGGAGAACCTGAACTTGTCTTTGGAACCTCAGTCAAACACGGAGACATCACCCGACATGGATTGTGTGTCAACAAGGATTCAGAAGTTACAAGTTGATGAATGACAAAACAATATTCTATAAAAAAAATCTGCAAATCAGTGAAATGACACTGTTTATGTCTGTTCAGTATTGTTGAGTGTAATCACAAATATGGACATAATTGTAGAAAAACAAATGTTCCTAGATTCATGAAACAGTAAATGTCTTTCTATGTGGGAACTTGAAATCTCAATTGATTTTAGATTATTGTCATTTGCTCAAAATTGTCTTCAATTTGGAAATAATTATGTCTGTGTGTAAACAAAGGTTGTTTGTGTAGTTGTCATCCAATATAGTTACCTCGAATAAGTACCACCATTGTGATCATAGAGAACAAATTTATTTCCCTAAGTTGCAGCTAAGCATTTGCTGAAATATTAAATATTAGAGTTATTATTTATATTTGGATCTAAATAGCATCACATAATTTATTGTTAATTATGTTTACAACACTTAAGTGTTTTAGATCTCATTTGATTGTGAAATTTAAAGTGAATATGATTGCAATTTTTGTCACTGTATTTTTTGCTTTTGTGACTTAGAAATAGTTACTTATCTTTGTTAACATATTTTGTTATTTTTCTTTGTTTAATAAAAGTATTTAAAATATAAATAACGCTTTGAAAATTATTAATGTCATTTCATTCATTCATCAACAACTCAAACTAGAAAGAATTTTACTTCAATATATATTGA
>LD688935.1:4330181-4342789 GCA_003118335.3 Papilio memnon
TTTAACATCTTCGCACGAATGTGTCGGCTCGCCCGGTACAATACCACGACCAAACAGAAGACAGGCGTGAAGCGGGAGCAATTCCGCGTTTCGTCTGATGGTGCCGGAGGCCCAACTTTAGTCCCTTTTCCTTCCCACCCTTTTTCTCATAAGAATAGAATGGAAAGGGAACGTGGATTTGACGGTGGAAGACACGCATAGGAAGAGGAAATATCCTCTTTATGTGCGTCTCCTCCTCCGTCGATAAAGGGTAGGCATCCGCTATCGCGAATGTTTATGGGCAGCGGTAACAAGCCATTTTGGCGGATTCAGGTGGCCTGCTTGCTCGTTTGCCACCTTATAATATAAAAACCTATGTAGAGTAAGACTGTCGTCGTTTACAGGTACCTCAAGCAATGAAATAGAAAAGAATGACATACGAATTCAATCGAAACTAACGAAACGTCAAAAGAGAAGTTCTCTTCTAGATACCTGTTGTTATAACCCCTGTACATTTGAAGAGCTGAAACAGTTTTGTTGAATGTTTCATTCAACTTGTTTTACAAATAAAAGGATAATTAAAATAACTGAGTTCTTATTTCAGAAACAGTTCCAACTTACAGGTGTTCTAAAGTGAAACAAGAGATATACGATTAAAATTACTCAGAATGGTATCACGGAATCGAATCACTTAATAAAATCAGTACCATCTGGTTTAAGATTAATCCGTGATCGGTATCATATTAAGACGGTCGCTTATTGTTTGTCTCATCTATTTTTTTACATCTCGATTCTGAGAACGTTCTAAGAACTTTAGTTTTTTAACATACGAAGCTCCGGTACGTTCATTACATCACGTCTCAGATGTATAATAAATTAAAAAAGTGAATCCGGCAAAGACGCGCAGAGTGAAGTGTACAATTTGGAACAATGGCGTTGAATTTGCTGTGTGTGATTTTTTGTCTCATTGTCTCAATTACAGGTATGTATGGAATATTATTAACTCAGTATTATGCAGTGTTAGCAGCAAGAGCAATCTTGCAAAAAGATAAAATATGGTCAGAAAGTAGTGCTTTGGATGGCGAAGGATAATTGCGGCAAATCTTTAGAAAAACTTAAGGACGTCTAAAACCATATTATATGAAGGTAAAAACAGTAATTATTTTAAAAATTACAAGTTACTTTCGACGGTTTCATCAAAAATATCGTTTGTTAGACGCATACAAGTGTAATTTATTAGTTTGCACACACTGTATCACGGTAAAAACATCCTTTAGAAATTACCCAGTTCCAAATTCTTAAGGATGAAGTAACCATTTTATCCAGATAATAATCCCGTTAACAGCTCTTTGTTCTTAATCGAAATATCGAGGAGAAAGCTTATGTCTTTACAATATCATTCAGGATGTAAGTCTAATGAATATTGTTTGCGCGATATTAAGGTCACATTTACAATGAATGAATGCAAATATATTTATCGCTACATTGTTAGAAATAAAGTAGAAGTACATTAATTATTATTTCCGTGAATTTAAGGATATGTTTAGATTGTTAGCTAGTGTTTGTAAAGTTGAAACAATTAAAATAATTGAAAAGAGTTAAAACGATGTGAAACAGAGACTAGATAACTTACATATAATTTTATTACCAGTTGTCAGAGTAGTCTAACACAATCTACCTAAATTTAATCAACTGTAAAAATGTGTAATAAAATCTTGATTGGTCACAATTAAATGAAACGACATTATTGCTTGTAATTCGTAAGAAATTACTAAAGATGCATTGTAACAAATATAAAATAGACACCTCTAATGTGATAACTAACTGTTGTCCTTTATAAAGGTGTGCACATATCAAATCTGGACGACTCTTGTCTTCGTTGTCTATGTCATGTTGCTGGATGTGACCTCGCCCACGCATGCTCACAGGGCTATTGCGGCCCATTCTACATATCTCGGGTGTACTGGGTAGATGCTGGGAAACCCACGTTGCCTGAAGATAACCCGGAAAGGAAAGAAGGTGAATACAATAATGCTTTTTGTTGAATGAAATATGAAAAATAGATCTCGTTAATATCTTTGCTTGTATAATAAACACACATCTCTGTTATGTAGGAAGCTATCTCAGCATAATTTTGAATAATTCCTTTTTTTGATAAAAAGTCCTTGACACACTAAGGATATATAGTTTCACGTTATTAAACTTAGAGGGTGAGATATTAAAATAAAGTTATCTGAGATTAAGTGCTAAAAACTACAAGCTAATACGAGCTAGAAAGCAAGGTTGCCATGGTTACTTAAATTCTCAGCCAATAGCAATGGTCTTCGTTATCATTTACGTTCTTGAATTTTGACATTTCAATCAAAAATTTTACAGAATATAAACAATAAAATAACATTTTTATAATGTCATCTAGATGAAGCACGGGAGCAACTAGTTTTTAGTATTGATATACTTTTCATTCCAGCCTTCGAAGACTGTGCTCGGGATTACTACTGTTCGGCGAAAATAGTCGAAAGCTACATGGCGAGGTTTGGAAAGGTAAGCTTTAGTTGTACTCAAGCGCCTACCTTAAGTTAGAGGTGACTTAACCACGCTACTTCATGTATAACTTGATAGATTACTAGTAGGCGCTTTACCATATTTTAAGGAAATTACGGGAACTAATGAAGGTATTAAACAGTGAAAGTTAATGGGCACAGAGTTATCTTAAGTCGGTTTGAATTATGGTCCATTAGCTTTCGCCCGCGACTCCGTCCCCGTGAAATAAAAAGTAAGTAGCCTATGTGTTATTCCAGAGTATCCTCTACATCTTTGCCAAATTTTATCGTAATACGTTCAGCAATTTAGGCTACAAACTTTAAACATCCATCCATCGAAACTTTCGCATTTATATTAGTAAAATGGTTTCCAGGATTGTAACAGAGATGGCGTGACCAACTGTTACGATTACATGATGATCAACCATCACGGCGGCGGCGCGTGCACCGAACCTCTGCACCTTACCAGCTTGGGTCGCAGGCGTCTGCAACTGTTCCAGCAGTGTCGGCTGTAACCTGCAAATCAGCTGCCAGCAGTAACGACTAGCTTGCTTGACTGTTCAGATTGAAAATAACGCCATCTACTGGTCATTGAAAAGTTTAATTTATTTAAAACAAATCAGTATTTCTGTAAAATTCGATCTAAAGTCAAAAATATCACCTTTTAATGCCTTATATAGTAATAAATAAATAATATCCAAAGGGAGACAATTAAAAAACAAAATATGTAAAATAACATTTTATTTTTATACATCAGTATTGCTTAATTTTAACTTTACTTAAATTATAATTTTTACAACAATAACTTATCTCTTTACCGACCAGGTAATAAGAAATTAAAATTACAAATCGATATATTATAAGCTAATTTTTAAGTATATCAATTTGTTTAATTTAATACAACCGAATGTATTTACAATAAAAATAAATTTATTAAAAAAAATAATTCGTTTTGTTAATTTCACTGGTACAACATCCAATTTATCTAAAATATTACCTACTTCCGGACATCCTGTATATCTGTTATTATCTTAAAAGTCTCTAACTCCCATAAAGTACTTCAAAAGTAAAAAAAAATTACATGAAATTATATCCTGAAGTATTCATAACATATAGTGATATACACGAATTATTTTGTGATCACTTATAGCTAAAAATAAACATATTACAGTAAACAAAAACATTAAAGCACCTTTGACAGTTTTATAAAATACGAGCTGTCGCCCGCAAACTTCGTTAGCTTGGATATTTAAAAAATGTCGTCTATAACATTCCCGCGTGCATCTACTATTTACCAGCTACCTTCCAGTCAAAATACCGTCCAAATCGGTCCACCCGTTCCAGAAATAGCGGTCCGGTCGCCATTTTGACAGCACGGAATTTAAAAAAAAAGTAGCCTATAATATGCCTGTCCATGTCAACTACCCTTCAGTGAAAGTCCGGTCGAAATCGGCCTAGCCGTTTCAGACAGACAGACAGACAGACAAAATCATCAGCAACGCAAATACACCATCTTCCCGAAATCTGGAATTTTTCCCTTGACATTACAAAATAGTGATATAGAAGATATAAATGTCCGCATTTCTCAGGTATATATATTTAATAATCTTCAGTTTAAATCATTAACCTCTTTATTCCACTAGATAGGCTACAAGTAGTAGTATTTTGTGCCTATTTCGCATGCGCCATTTTGGCGCGGACGGTAGCGGTTGGTAGCGGCGGTGGAAACTCGAACCAATAATAACCGAAAGTACGGAAGAAAAACTGTCATTTCTAAGCAGTGACCTTTGCAGCTAGGGGTCAGTTGTTTTTTTTACACGTAAAAGATCAGGCGAAAGTAACAAGAGGAGCGGGCGACTGCCAGTGTTCATTATCAGCTTCTTCATCCGACTCTTCAGGAAAACGAACCTGAAATTACATTATTTTATTAAATTAATTTTCGTTGACTATTTCATTAAATCCTTTGTTAATCCTAGAAGTGTATTATAATACATACCCATGGTGCTAGTTTTTTGCTATTAGCTTGGAGGGAACTCGCTTGGTTAGCTTGCCATGCCTGAAACAAAAATATGTTACTTATAAGAGCGGACCACATCGCAAAACTGTTTAGTCTCGCTTTGATTCCTATGAGCTTATATGGAGGTGCACACTTCTCGATTTTTTGTTGTGCAACTAAACAGTTGAATCGGCTGCGAAAAAATCGACAATCGCACATTAGTTGTGAGTAACTATAGTCAAAGGTGTGCGCCAGCTCTAAATATCTAAATATTAATAATTCCGATAAACAAATAAAACACCATAGAACTATATAATAATTTGTTTGTGTTTGTTATTGAATCTCTATATAACTATTAGGCATTCTCACTTTTATTGAGGCAGTTAAATTATTAAAAATTCTTTACAAACCTGGTATGCATCATTGAAGGCATGCGCGAGTGACAACGCGAGCGCCCGCGCCTGTTTAGCCCTCGCACATACGAAGACATGCACCACGTGGTCCTCCTCCGAACCGCTTTCCTTCTTGCCCTCCACCACAGCGAATACCCGGGCGTTCGCGGCGTCCGCGGAACAATATGATATTCTGGAAAGTTTACGCAATCTGTGGCAGACTCGGTAATAGAATTAACCCGCTCTACCAGTGCAATAGACCACAGAGAATAGAGTTGTGAAGTATTTCCGCGTTTAAATAGACAAAGGTAGTCTAGTCCTCTTCCCTTTCCTGGACTCCTTTCTTAAACTCATAAGGAATGGATTAGAAGAGTAAGTTTGGAGAGGGGACCTCTGCTCTTTTTTTTATTAAAGAAAGTTAACGCAAACTTTTAAGTTGTTGAAAATGTATATGAACTGGGGTGGCCTCACTATTTTTTGCTCCTCATTTTCCACGAACTATCAGTCTCTAAGTTCTGTTATGCCAGACATAATATTCATAATTATAATTGCAATAATTAAATGTTTTTATCACAACTAATTATGTCACTTTAATGGGTAGTCACTGACTTATATTGAGATAAAAAGAAATGTATCAACTATAACTACAATTGTAGTTAAGAACAAAAAATATGTATTAAATTCAAATTTACCTGTATATTGACACACTGAGAACATTCTGCTGTGAGTCGACATCTGTCACCAGAATGCCTTTCGCGCTTATATCTAAAGTCACTCGTTGTAGCTTTTTGTTCGATGCTGAAAAAAAAAAGATATTTTAAAAACTAGAAATACACAGTCATCTGAAAACCTTTGACTTACCTATCGCACAACAGTTGTGCGATTGTCGATTGTTTCGCAGCCAATTTATCTGTTTAGTTGCACAACTATTATAAAAATCGAGTAGTATGTGCACCTCCATATAAGCTCATAGGAATCAAAGCGCGAATAAACAGTATGCGTTAGTTAGATTAGATTGTAGATAGATAGTTTAGTCAAAGGTGTGCGCGTGCTCTAAAGACTTCCAAGTAAAATTAACAGATTCTTAAATAACTGCGAACTAGACAAATGTGAAAATATTTTTTTCTTTAGTTGATTCAAAGAGAATAACAATATTTTACATATGTCCTTTGCCGTGTAAACCTACGGGTAACTATCGTTTTATAACATTATATTTACGCAAAGAGAAACTTAATCAAAGCGCTGTGGGCCATTTACGTTGCCTGTCCGATCATTAACATCATATTCCTTGTAGAAAGCCGCTGAACTTGTTTAAAGCGTGCGAGGAATTGTTAAATTAGAATAATTGCTTGTTTAAACAAAAAAAGCATAATTTATTGTTAGTGTCTTACATTTAATAGTATGTAATGCTGAGCGCACAGCGATCGCGGTTGCTGGTGCGGACGCTGCACGTTCGACAGGCACAGCGCCAGCGTACCGCACCTCGCCTTGCTCACTAGCGCCGCGAGCTTCACGCCACCAGCCCTCGCCCTCGCACTCCGCCAGCGCCCACTCCTCACAAAGCTCTGGAACGCAAGTATACAGTTGAAACTTTATGGAGCCAATACAAATCTGCGACCAGTAAATTAGAGTACGCCAGCGAGCGAGGACGCTACAAGTCTGCGAATTACTCTCACAAAACTCTTCTTTCTTACTTAGTTATGGTAAAAAAGAAGGTGCTATATAAACCTCGCTAAGGGATCTAGTAAAGCTGTAACTTAACTGTAATTTTTTCTTAAGAACTGTCATAGAAGACCAGTCCGTATTTAATAAAAGTTTCTCCGATTATCTATATCTATACTAATATTTGAAGAGATTTGTATTTTTGTATGTATTGAAATAACTCAATAACTACTAGAGCGATTTCAAAAATTCTTGCACTATTAAAAAGCTACGTTATCAGTGTTAACATAGGCTTCATTTTTTAATTTCACGCGAACAAACTCGCCAACAATAGCTAGTCTTAATTAAAAAGAAAAAACATGTTTGTATGTTTATACATCTTAATGTATATTTAGACATTTATTGTATTGATACGTTATCTAGGCCAGACGGCGATAGCGCAACTGGGCCAGGGGTCGGGATATTAGGCGCAATAAGGCGGACCTGATCACAGATTACAACCAGTACCAACTAGCTATTACTATCGATAGCAAACAACGAAATTGCGCAGTACATTAGAGAATCATCGAGATCTAAAACTTCATCTAGATCTGACTACTAAAGAAATATATGGAGAATATAATAATTATTCATAGACTAGCTGTTCCCTTGCGGCTTCATCCGCTTGAAATTATAAAAACATAATTTTATTGTTTACATTAGTCAAATTCTCAATTACAAATGTCAAAATGCCATGACATGATGACAAACCATGGTAATATTGTTTCCTTGATTTGGCAGCAACTTATGGTCTCTTTCCCACATTAGGGTTTTTATCCAAAATATTTACCCCCTAAGCTTAATGGCGAGAAAATATATAGCCTAAAGCGTGACGTAAGTGTAGGGCTTTTTATTAAAAAAAGAATTATTCAAAAATATGCTGTAATGGCTGACATCTTAGGCAACAAAGAAGTGTGTGTTTACGCTTTATTATATTAGTATACTCGTAGATTATAAATTCAGCAGTCTTCTTTTTAAAGTCATCAAAATGAAGTTTGTTCTTCGATATAAATGGACAAGTCCAACCGGAAACAAAAGGATCGGTTACCTCTTTCTCTTTTACTTTCTTCTTCTTTTCTACCTTTACCCACTGCTACATATAACTCCGGTTAACAATAGTGTTTAGAATAATCTCTTAAATCATGTGGACTACTTGATTTCAATATGTAATATTTTTTAATACTAGTTACCTACATGTGTTTAAGTACAACTTAATTGTAACAAATCTGTCCATTTCCTTATAAAGAAGTCAACAACTTGTGAGTTCATTAATCGGATAAGCGTTTAGCGTTGAATAACAATTTATGCCTTTGTTTGTACAAACATTAACAGGTCAATAGTTCATATCTGCTATTACGTTAATATAGGAAATACTTCGCAATACACACATCTGCGCTTTATGTAATTCAAAGCTTTGTAATGCACCAGTCCAATAATAAAGTCCTTTGCATTATAAGTTGGTTTATATTAAAAATAAAAATACAAACAATAAATCTATCGAAACATAGCTCGCCTAAGAGAATTTTTGTTATGAGAAATTGTGTCTTAATCTTACTTTATATTATATTATAATATTTTATTATTTATATCTATACTAATATTATAAAAAGGAAAGATTTGTATTTTTTTTGTATATATTGAAATAACTCGAAAACTACTGGACCGATTTTAAAAATTCTTTCACCGTTAGAAAGGTAATTTATCTGTGAGTAACATAGGCTATATTATAAATTATAAATGCAAGAGTTTAGATGGATGGATGTTTGTTAGAGTTTGTAGCCTAAACTTCTGATCGAATCTGGATGATATTTGGCATAGATATAGAGGATAGTCTGGAAGAACACATAGGCTACTTACTTTTTTTTTTTTTAATTCGCGTAGGCTAGTTACCTTATAATGTTGTTTTTTCACCATTTTAGACGTGCCTACGAGCTCGTAAAATTACTTGATACCAAAGAAAAACTTAATATAAAAATGTAAAGCACAGAATAGCAAAAAACAAGCATTCAGTATGTTACTGTTTTCTTTCAGAGAGTTAGCTTTTAATGGTTGTAAAAAATCACAAGCCGCATTCGATTCTTAGAACTTTATAAATTAT
The DNA here is from genome assembly GCA_003118335.3 of Papilio memnon. Taxonomy (NCBI): domain Eukaryota; kingdom Metazoa; phylum Arthropoda; class Insecta; order Lepidoptera; family Papilionidae; genus Papilio; species Papilio memnon. Next base: position 4,338,888 of record LD688935.1, read on the forward strand.
TTATCAACCGAAGAAAGGCTGTCTGAACTGATTATGGAACAGCATTCCTTTTATTGTGGCAGGTGTAAGCAGAAGTAACTGTTAGAAGGAATGATACTTGAAAGAAAACTCAACCCAGATTGAGATTACCAGTAAGGCATTTAGCTAACAAGAGGTAGGACTTGGAAATATATCAACGTATACCGTCTGCCGATTAAAAAAAGCATCTAAAATTTCGAATTCATGTCTATAGAAAAAAAACACTGTCCTTCTCTTAAAGAAACAGAGATAACATCTTGTATCAATGTGTCAGCATAATATACTTTCCGAAAATAAAATAATTGGACTTCGATCTATATGTTATCTACCAAGGCCAAACAATCTCAATTTTAGTAAGTTATCTAAAAACAGCTTGAATAATATAAACAAAGTTTTCTTTATGTGAAGTTGTTTGCATAGATTTATGAGATCATAATTTCTAAAGACTAATATTGCAATTAGAAGACTATCGTATTAGCCATGTCTGTTAAAAGGGGATTTTTATAAGTGCTTTATTATAATTTATATTATATCAAGTTAGAGAAAGCTTCTCTAACGGCATATAGGTCAATAATTCCGTTACAAGCAATATATTCCATAGATCCTGCTATACGACCGAGTTGTGACAGCTTTTTTCCCGCCATTTACGTCTAGAGAGATCCCAATTCCGACGTAATTGGAGAGAAAACACGCTTGCGTTTGATTCGAGTGCAACCGCCACCCAACTTGGAATTTTTAATGGAACCTTAGAAAAGCTGTAGCGGTTTTTATAACGTATCAACGGGCTTCGTCTAAACTAATTTTCTATTATCACTCATATGAAAATATTTGTTGTAATTCCTCGGAAAAAAAAACGACTCAATATTTTAAAATTATTTTATTACTAGCTGTTCCCTTGCGGCTTCATGCGCGTGAAATTATAAAAACTTTAGTTTATTGTTTTGTCAAATTGACAAATGTCAAAATTCAAATGCACAAATGACAACTAAGGTCTTTGACATTGACAATTTTGCTTCCTTGATGTCGGCAACAACTTTTGGTCTGTTTCCCACATTAGGATTTTTAACCAATTTATTTACCCCCTAAGTTTAATAGCGTGAAAATATATAGCCTAAAGCCTGACGTAAGTGTAGGGCTTTTTATTAATAAAAGAATTATTCAAAAATATGTTGTAATTGCTGACATCTTAGGCAACAAAGAAGTGTGTGTTTACGCTTTATTATATTAAGTATAGATTACTATTAGTTCTAATGATACGGATAAAAGCAACTCGTTATTGTATGTCTTTTCATGATTTTAAATGGATTTACGAAGGGAAATAAATCTTTTATCGTAATATAAATTAAAAAGTATGACTGTATGAATGCTTCTTACTAAGTATCTCCAAAAATGTTTAACGGCTGTCGATGAAATTAGGCACAGATGTTTGGAACAGTTTGGAATACGTAGGCGTAAAATATAGTTATTTTATAAAAGCTTTTAAACTCTACCATAATACTTGTTAAATAAACTTTCTAAGTATAAAGAAGATATTGTTTTTAACATATAACTATTCTCGAAACTAAGTTACACTCAAGACGTATTGTTGATATTAAAATTAAAAAAATATAGACTTCTGTGTTCAGAATATAACAGAAATATAAAATCCAGTTGAGTAGAAAATTATATTAAAATTCGCTTTATTTTGTCGTTTAAAATAATTTTACCAATGAACATCATAATAGGGTAATTAGGTAAATATTTATAGCGGTAACAGTAAAAAATAACAAATTTTTCCTGTTCATTTTACATGGTATTTTACATCATTTTTTTACCTTTTGGTAATTATAACTTTAATGAAATAAAACTATAATATTTACAATACGAAATTGAAAAACATTTTTTTTGTGTATTTTATAATAATCACTATTTATTACTGTACATTAATTAAAAAGATATTACGCAATAAAAAACGAATTAACATTTAAAAGGAAAAAAACAGTCTGCTTTCGCAGAAAAAAGGTTACTAAATAAAAATCTGAATATATAAAAACTAAATTCTATATCTGATATTTGTTTTACATGTTATAAAAAATTACTTACTTTTGTGTTTCGAGTGTGTTTTTAACATTTTTCTTATTAGCGTTGTCATTCTTTTATGAAGGAAAAACTTTTTAATTCACTTTATAAAAGCGGTTATTCCGCGCGAGGTCTCGGTCTGACTGCGATATACGCGCTCCCTCACTTAACCACCCCGTGCTATGACCTCCTGGTACAAAACAAGTTGATCCTGCGACTTTGCTTGCATCATTTATCATTATAACCACTCCATACTGACATGATACAATACTAGTTTATCCTGCGTGTTTGCATGATTAATATTTAAAATAATCTCCCACCTAGTTTCACAGCTTATCTACAATACAGTTCCTTCCATACATTTGTATCATCTTTGTTTAGTAATTGAGCAACCAAACGAAAAAGTATTTCTTAAATCTGATCTTCGAGTTTAAAAAAATATTAAAAGTTGAGATTATTCAATTTTTTCGTATTAGTAGATAAGCATGGAACTTAATGTAATCTACTCTCCATTATTGACCTTGAAGTTATAGTTCATGTATCAAATAATATCATGTTTAAACAATGGCCCTTCAGTAAAAATAATAACAATTGTTCTTCAACTAACAATCGAATCAATTGAACAGACTCGGATATGAATCCCAAGAATATATTTATCAATATTTTACCCAAATGTAACATTGTGCATGCCTTATCTCTGTTCGGGGAAATCGTGAGATATAAAAAGTTAACGTCCATACAACTGGGTTTCCACTTTGACAAAACTTGTATAAGAACATCGCTTTCATTGTCTTTGAATACTCGTATTTAATTAAAATGAGAAATTATATTTAGACAATGTTTTATCTATGGTTTTATTTTGAACGTTTTGATATTTAAAATAACGATACATGTTGGTTTTATAAGTGTATATTTTTTGTAATTTCTCATTCCAATTCGAGTAAAACGTCAACAAAAATAATATATTAATCGAAATCAATTATAATCAGGATTCTGATGCAAACAGTGGCACTGTCCTGTCATGCCTGATGCAATATCGCAAGCTTTTACTCTCAAACCGACCGCCCCGACTTCACCGAACGCACCCTGACTACCTTTTTTGCTGCAAAATTACATTCTTAAATTTAGGGATGTAACACAAAATCGATAGTATCGATATTTTTGATTTTTGAAACCTTTATATACTTCCATTTTATTTAATTTCAAAGATTCAATTATGTCTAGAGACTAGAAATCTTACTAATATTATAAATGCGAAAGTTTAGATGGATGGACGGATGTTTGTTAGAGTTTGTAGCTTGAACGGCTGAACGGATTTCGTTGAAATTTGGTAGTGATGTAGAAGATAGTCTGGAAGAACACATAGGCTACTCACTTTTGTTTTTTTAAATTCCACGCGGACGGAGTCGCGGGCGAAATCTTGTTTGCTATAATGCACGAAAATATTGCCTTATTTACTTTTTAAATCACATCCGAAAACATTTACAAGCAGAAACAAACTTCTAATGTAAGCTTTGATTTATATAGTGTGTCGATAGAAATTATCGACATTGCACATCTCTCGATACGTCGATTGAAATCATTCCGCAACGGATAATGATATGGTCCGGCGTAGTTTCCTTAATCATTTCATAGCAATTTCGTACGATTCTGTGTAATTTACGCATAAAGCTTTAATGACTTTCAGTAGCATTAGTTAAAGATTATTAATCTCTTTAAATGTTAGCGCCTAATAAATATTACATTAACAAAACCTGATGTTACGAAAGAATCAAATGCCTCGGCATCAAAGGAACCTTAACTCCATCCGTATGTAACATATAATT
>LD688935.1:4343523-4354715 GCA_003118335.3 Papilio memnon
TAGCGCCTAATAAATATTACATTAACAAAACCTGATGTTACGAAAGAATCAAATGCCTCGGCATCAAAGGAATCTTAGCTCCATCCGTATCATCATCTTCATCATCACCACCAGCTCACTATACGTACATTATGAAAAATCGAAAAATCAACAATCACATTGGTACACGGCGGGATTTGAACCCAAGACCATCCGTATCATCATCATCATCATCATCATCCATCCATCCGTATGTAACATATTAATTCATTGTTTATTTATTTTTAAATGTTCAAATAGACCTACAATAGACAATTTCTTTAATAAGAACCCGTTTGATTTCGAAAAAAACAATTGTTAACAAGTCACATACTAGATTAACAAGAAACATTGTCAGGTTTTAACAAGTTAAATTTTTGCACTATATTGAAGGCACAGTTAATTTATAAACGCCTTTAGAAATGCTATAGCAATAATGCACGATTTGTAATGAACAGGAGGTTTCAACTTTTAATAATCACCGCGACGATTTCCTCGACTAAATAACACATTTAGTCACGTTCAAAGAAGTCTTTCTTTGAAATGGTTTAGGCCTACGATAAGCAACGCAATTACTTATTTTTAGAAAATACACTAGGATTTTTATTTTATGAAAATATATAACTGGTCTTACTGACAAACGCGTAAGTTCTTTTAGTAATAAAAAAGCTTCCAAAAATATTTCTACCACTTTCCATCACATCCCTACTGCTTTACATAGTAATGTTATCTACAAACTGATATTCGAACCTAGTCTGATTGACTGTTATGTGAATATAAATCACCTTACAAATTAATGCAATTTTAAGTTGTATTTCAGTTTCATGGCCTTTGAGCAAGGACTTTTCCGGGCACGCGACAAATCCTAATATTATTTCCATTAAACACGTTTAATTCATTTCTAACTTGTTGCTAACAGAAAATAATATGCTATAATATCGGGATTCGAACCCCCTGTATTGTTGCTTGGCTATAACTTTCATACCACAATACCTTTAAATAACTTTGCATTTTTTATATATTATAATGTGGCTAACGAAGCGACCGCTGCCCACACATCCGCAATTGCAGATGCGTTGCCTACCCTTAATTGATGGAAGAAGAGACGGACATAAAGAGTATGTTTACCCCTCCCTGTAGGTCTCTTCCATCAACATATTCACTTTCCCATCCGTTCCTTATAAGAAATTAGTGGAAAGGGAAAGGGACTAAAATTAGACCTCCGACACCATATTCATCAGACGAAATGCGGAATTGCTCTACTTGACGCCTGTCTTCTATGTGGCCGTGGTATGAACCGGGCGAGTCAACCTATTCGTGCGAATATGTTAAAGCGGGCTTTATGTTAAATAATAATAATAGCGTAACAAAAATATGAAAATAATCATATGTTAATTTTCTCATCACTTATAAAAATTAGTAGACGGAATACTCATTCATACATACTGCAAAAACCCTCCAAGCCTCCAGTCATACACAATCGGTCGTGTCAAATATACGTACAGAAACGTGTGCCCACAGACCATTTACAAGTTCGTATGCGTGTGCGCAAGCGACCTCACTCTGAGTAACTTACCATTACGTACATGGCTTCGGTCACGCATACAACTTGACCCAAAATCCCCACCGATAGCTTCCATTTCGATGCCCAAAAAAGGCTTTCGATTTCGATTATAGATCCAGAATCATTTTATTATCCAACTTCGTTTTATCTATACTAATATTATAAAGAGGAAAGATTTGTATTTTTGTATGTATTGAAATAACTCAAAACTACTGGGCCGATTTGAAAAATTCTTTCACCGTTAGAAAGGTAATTTATCCGTGAGTAACATAGGCTATATTCTTATTTTCACGCGGGCGAAGTCGCGAGCAACAGCTAGTTTATAAATAAAAATTAAATCAAAGTAAGGATAATGTTGTTTATTAAAATTCCATTATGTTGAAATTAAAATAAAATTATGAATAATACTTAATTATATAAAAAACATCCATACTTGTAAAAATCACACTTTTAATTATTTATTTTTTATAAATAGAGAAAAATAATGTTACATTAATATGAAGCTGTAATTGAGAACAAAAAAACACAATAGACATGAATTATGAAATAATAAGGCCGGTAATATTAAATTTAATTGTATAACACTGAAAAGAAATACTTGTGTATACTGAACTGCCTTTAGCTGATTACAGCCAAAGTATCGGGAGAACAAGGTCATTAGTTGAAATTAAATATATCATTGATTTCATCTTATGTAAAAGTTATTAAAAGTAACAAAATACATTTAAAAATTGATTTTTACCACAAAATTATTTTACACATAACTCTTATCATGGACATGTTGGTTATGTTTTTTAACCCGAGTTAGCTATGAATTTATATTCAAGTAAAATTGTAAATTATGATGAATCAATACTTAGTTCATACATAAGGCAAATTGTCAATTACTCACTATTTCATGTGTAAGTTGTAATAATTGAACATAGGACTATACTTTACAAAAAAAATCTTACCAAAATAAACCATAGACCTATTCATCGATAGACATAGTTCATAGTAAAATGACAAAAAGACCGTCCATTCTTTAATATTCGTTACTCAACATTATATAAAAGTTAGGTAACAATTTATATTAGTTTAGTTAACTTTCTAAGTATAAAGAGATTGCTTCATTTAAATTACTTAAATATAAGTACATGAACATAATGTTATGCACATTGTCGCTTTTTATTGCTGTAAATTGCATATTATTGCTGTTTAATTCTATATTTTGTTTAATTTTTGTCAACATAAATTGTTGCAATTGTAATTGCAATCGGAGCTTTTTATAAAATTACTGGATAAATTTAAATGTTGGTGAATTAAAAATAATTAAACTTTTCTTTATTCATATCTTAATTTAATTAACAAGTACTTGATTTATTTGCAACAAATACAAAAATATATTTCAATACTTTAGAATTACATGTATTATTTAATACTAGCATTTGCCCGCGAGGAATTAAAAAAAACAAAAGTGAGTTGCCTATGTGTTCTTCCAGATTATCCTCTACATCTATACCAAATTTCATTGAAATTGGATCAGCCGTTTGGGCTACAAACATCCATCTGTCCATTTTGCATTTATAATATTAGTATGATTGTGAAACTAAAAAATGGTTTAGGCAGTTTCATGTTTACTTACTACAGTTATAAATTAAGATATATTTTGTAATATTATCACAGATATTTGACAACATAAAACAAAATAATTAAACATATGATGTTTGCATAATAATCAAATTTGATTATGAAAAGAAAATACATAAATAGAAAAATTAAAACTTTATTTATACAAAGTTTAGCACTTCATTAACATTTATACTGGAATGAGGTAAAATCTTTTCCCGGTAGATTAAATTTACATAATAACCAAATAACCATCCCTTAGTGATCATTTATTTCATCTCAAATATATTGTGACTCCTTAAATTCATATATTCTTTGTTTCTTATTTACAATTCATAATGCTATTGTATTAACTATCAATTCTCTCTCATTTCAGTCAGTTTGATTTCCATTTTAAAACATTAATCAACCAAAAAATTCTAAATGTTNNAATTCACAGAAGATGAAATAAAATACTATAAATAATTAAATAAATCTTAATTATCCATGTGCTTATTAATAAAACTACTTATAGTTTAGGCAGTCACTTCACCTCTGACTTTACAGGCACAGTCTTTTCTGCGGTTTTACTAGCTGGAGGTTTAGATGTGGATCATTTTTTCTTCCGGTCCTGTGTACATTTAGGACAATACCATTTGCCTTTAGGCTTTATTTTTAGATCAACACAAGCAAAATGGAACCACTCTATGGGACAATCAGGGTTGTCACACCCTATCATCTCACCGTAAGACACTTGATGACAGAGGCAGTAGGTCGGTTCATTGGGGTCCACAGGCATGTCGAGGACATCACTCGGGTGCGCCATTCCAGCCACGGAATCCAGGTCTGCGTTTTCTTCTTGTTCCTTAACTGCATTTGTAGCAGTAGTCGCACCTTTCCTCTGTACTTTCTTCTTCGCTGCCGATCTTCCATTCGCTACAGCGTCTTCCTCGCTCGAGGCGCCCGCACGTTTTTTCTTACCTGTAGAGGCAGCTGCCTTTTCGTTAGCCTTATGCTTCTTTCTCCCCTTCTTCACAGTAGTGGTGTTAGTTTCCGGGTCCGTGCCAGGTTGCGCAGTCCGAGAGCTCATTACTTTCTCTTGAATTTCAGTTTCGAAGCGTGCGAGGTCAGAGTCAAGGCGCCGTATGTGCTTATCTACCAACTCGTATGTCTGAATTGCAAGTTGCACTTTATCGTCCCCATACTCCTTTGCTTTATTAAATAATCCCTGGATAGTGTTCACCTTTTCTTTTTTTGTTTCGTCGTCCATTTTAGGAATATTCGGCAATAATTCGTCGGCCATAAGATCGATTGTCCTCATTAGTCCATGAGCTCGGTCATCGAGATCACGCATCAATTTAAAATTTCTTTGTAATTCTATAGGTAAATGTTGAAGACTATCTAAATAATGTTCCAAATAAAGTGCTGAAGTCATTTTGCAATATTTTGTAACGACTCCACTTTATAAATCACAACTGCGATCGCAAACAGAATAAAGACTAAACTTGAAACCGTCTAATGTTTTTGCTATTTTAATAGTTTTACTTTAAATCACTGCATTTAAACTATTTTGCAAGAACTTTCATTAATAAAAAATCAAAGGTAACTTTTTTAATTTATCACCAAGTATAAAACAAGCGCGATAGCAACAGCAAGCAGAGAGCAAGAACAAATTATTTTACGTTCCATTACACAGATTTCAAAGTTGTAATACGGTTGCTAATTACAACAGTTCTTTTTTTCTTTAAAGGACTTTAAAAAATTCTAATTGTACCTAAACAAATTATCTTTACAGAAAATCTAACCTTTAATTATTTAATTTGGTATTTAACATATAAACATTTTTGTGGTAATTCTCAAAATAACATTTTCAAGAAACAACGTTCCGTGACTTTAATAATAACGCGGGAATCTTTAAATGTCAGATGCTCCATTACTCCTTACTCAAAGACTATAATGCCTGGTTTACATTTGGACAATACAGTTGGACAGTGGCGCATGCCTGGCATGGACTGCGTGGGCTTGCGGACGGTAGTTATTGTTTCCATTGTACCAGCTCTGATTTTATTACTACTGGCCTACGTAACTTGCATAATATAAACCAGGCATAAACCATAAAGAAAAGAACCATGAGTTGGCAGTGGCAGAACATTTACAAAAACATGTTACGCACTCGTTATATGTTAAATGTATGGATGATAATCGCGGTTAGAATTTTTAATTAAAAAAAAAACTTTACTCCTTAGCACATATAATATAACCACCGTGAAATTATAAAAAAAAAAATAACTCATTAATTGGCTTACAAATAATTATAAAGCAACTAATCCCAATATCGTAGTTTTTTTTTTTTGTTAAAAATGCAGTTTGCAGAAACGTTTAAATGTAACTGACATAGAAAATGTAATGGGGGCCTACTCTTCCAAAAATTGCACAGCTCAAACATTTATTAGGAATTTTGATATACGTGTCCACCACAGCTCTCTATACGTCCCCACCGAGGGGCTCGGAGCCTACCCTAAAGTTAGGGTGATATATGTAATTATTGGCAATTCTGCCACGAGGAGTTACGCGGTTATTCCTAGACTACTCATTTTTAAATCTAATGAATAGGTATACATAAATGAAACAAATGTTTTATTTTTTTATTGTATTAGCAAATAAACAAGTTATAAAATATTTTCTTAATAGAAGTGACATGACGCTATATTCCGCAACACAAAGCATATTTACGAATTACAATTTATTAATAATGCACATTATAAAGAATTGCTTTGTAAGAGTAAAAACACCCTTGTCTACTTCCATTCATTAAAAATCTATGTACTGAAAGATTCTTGCAATTTTAATAATTATAATAAGAACTAACAAAGTTATTCCTTTATAAAATGGACTATCATGAAATTTCAGCGGTTACAACAACTCAATTCAGATATATTAACATTAAAAAAAGTCATAAACATTTAAAATCAAAAAATGCAAATAAATAATCAGCGTTCGCCTGTCGTGGCAAAATAAAGAGGCGTTTACATAATCTACATAATATAAAACATGCTTTATTTATCTCTTACAACTATAATTTACATTTCTTAGCGCTAATCACCATCATACGCGAATAAAACTAATATACTACATTGCTTGCTGCTCTTACACACACTGATCAATATCGAAGGTTTTAATACATACATAGGCCCATTTGAAATGCAAATACATAATATTAATTTGTTCAATGAAAACACACACAAAATATAATCTCCAAAGCTCTTGTATACACAATTTGTATTTATATCACAAGTGGCATATCATATGTAACCACTGATTTCTATAAATGGATATGTCAATGCTTGGAAATGACAGTTTGCTTCCTTCCGATTTCTTCTTTTTCCAATGAACACTGGGCCCCATCGGTATTTCGATGATTTCGCCAACATCAAGGTTGAAGATAATTGAATGTATAAAATTAAGAATAAAATTTTGAATAGCAGCTAACTAGATAGACGGAATTCCTTCCGACTTATAAGCCTGTTGAAGTTAATGACAGTTTATTGTATCTCTATTAATTTTATTCCTATCCATTTATTCACACGTATCTGTTTTCTCAAAGAGGATGAACAAAGACATTTGCTGTGTTCAAAAGTACATGACCTATTTATGTATTGAAACCTTGTTACAAATTATACATTTAAAGATGAGTAAATTGCATGATTTAACTTATATTTGGAGACTCTTGGGTCAATTAGTTTCAAGGTATAGAGAAACTTTTATATACATCATAGTTATTAAATGTAACTTAAGTTGTTAAACCAGAATTACTTGTGATGATGACCAGAGTATCTACTTCGGACACTTAACACATTCAATGCTAGTACGAATTTTATGTATTCAACTCGAAGGGAAGCAGTGAAGGTGTTAAATAGATTCACACTTAAAATGAACTGATAACTTAATTCTATGCATAGATTACACATCTACATTCAAAAAATTTGGTACATGTTCGTTGCTCCTTTCTTTTAAATATTTGCTTAACATTATGCAAAATAGTTGCTTCAACTTTGAGCAACTAAATTGGAATGCATAAATCGCATATTTTAGCCGTAGCTACTGTTTATAAAGTAAAAAAAATAGAAAAATAAAATTAGAATATGTCAATGTTATTGATTTCTTAGATGAATACATAATGGAAGCTAAGGATTGTGATATATGACATAATTGGCACTACATATGCAGGTCACATATGAAATTACAAAAACAGTACTCTTATTTACTATGTATATCTAAATAGATCTAGTAGACAATCCCGTGGTATTTACTTTCATCTAAAATACATGTGATTTAAATTAGGACATAGATTTAAATACATAGACAGGCCATCGGGAAATACTTGGAATGTATGTAAAATGCAAATTTAATATTTAATGTACATACAAACATTCAACACACATTTAATCATAATATCAATGAGTGGAACATTATTATTTTTTCCTTTCCTCAACAATAAAAAAAATTATAAGACACCATTAGTAATGAGAGTTACTTTATCAGAATGCGCTTATTATAAAATGGATAATATTACATACAATATGTAAATTTAGAAAAGGGCAGATCTATGTATTGAAACCTTTAAGGTATCTGAGATATTCCACTTAGTAACACTTATATTAAAACATATTTTTATCTCTGTTTAAAATCGACAGAAATATGTTTTTATACATGTTTTCAAGTGGAAACCCACACAAAGAAATACTTTCTCGGCAAAACAGTCAAAATGCCACCAAAAGGACAACAAACTATTCAATTCAATCATAGACTAGCAACTTTAATAAAGCATAAAGTATTCCATTGTTAAAACGCATTATAACATATCAATTTAAAATATTATAAAATCTCAAAAACAGTATTTCACAACCGCTAATGAAGAGACTGTTCACGAGACAAACATAATTCCAACAAGCGAAGCACCATTCGATAGATTGTGCTCAGGTGGGTCTAGATTCAATATGAAAATAACTATGATAGATAAAACGCGTAATTGACTTAATTATAAACGTAGGTTTGCACCGAAATACTAGTACAAAAACATTGTTCTTGTATGAGGTATTCGGCAGTGAAAGCCCACTGTAAGTCATACAAAGACCAATCATAAGTGTGAAATACATTATATGCCAACATTTATACTTTATAAAATGGGAGTAGATACTTAACTACATCTATATCTCGCACTACTGGTTTATCGTTATTTTTGGTTTACATCCAAACATGCCTAAACTCATTCAACACTTCAAACGTTCATAAGCCATAAACCACTGCTCAAACAATAAATATTAATACCATATAAATACATCAAACTTACGTGAATGTATAACATATATTATTCCATGCACTGCACCATTAAACACACACACAATTGCCCCCTCCGTGTACACTATCAGAATTCACTGTGCATGGAATAGGGCGGGCTACAAACACTATACGAGGGTTTCGTATTTATCCAGGACGTGGCATTGATTGTTCTCATCGCTGTGTGAACGAGAGCGCGGACGAGGGTTCGCCTCCGCACCAGCGCTCTTAGCTCGCGTCTTCTTATCATGACCGCAAGTACAAGCAACTGACGATTGACGTTTCAATGTCTGCGATCTAGTTCCCGCCCACTGCGGATCACAGGACTCACTTCTAACGTACATCTGACGTTTATTCCTTCCCATAGTGGCATGGGAAAAGGATGCACTCTGACCACTATCGGACGACGGACGCATCGATTCACTCCTCCCGCATAAAGTCCCTCCGGCTCTACGGAAAGAATCTAATACCCTCTCCTCGATTTCCTCTATATCTTTTTTCTTAACCAGCCATATCTCCTCAGAGCCCCGCGTGAAGTAGCTGGATCCTTTACTAACGGCGTATTTTTCTTTGTTTTTAAATTTGCATGTTTTAAAATTATTCTGAGTATCTTCGTTGATCTTGTGCATGTCTCTGGCGCGGGCGGTGTCGAGCGGCGCCACGTTACGGAAGGCGGTGCCCTGCGACGGGAACTGCTCAGGCACTTTGACTCCTAGACTAGGCGACCTGATGGTCACATCGACAAGAGACGGCATCGGTTTGAATTCCGGTTTTATTATCTTTTGGGGTTCCGGTTTCTGTATGACTTTATCACCTTCGATCGAATTGCTTTCACTTTTCTGCCATTTTAGTAAATTTACCGAGTTTCTAGTAATACTGTGCTGGCGCTCTAGTGTTGTATGATTGCCGTCTGTTGGTGTATTTTTCCCACTTTGTGCAGTCAGCTCAAAGAATACATTATCTTTGAATGGCGTTGCTGGCGGTGGGAACTCCTCTTTACTATCGGAGCCGAGGCGCTCTGTCCTAGGCCTCCCGCGCACCGAGCCCGGTCGAGACAGTTTACCTACACTAGCACTTGCATCTTCTGCCGCCTTCTCGAACTTTCTTATTTTATCCCCGACCCCATTCGACTCCTCCAGTTTAATTGCATTGTCATTATTTTTATTTTCAACATCAGAATTTTCCACAATTGTCTTCACAGTTTCATTAGGCGGGGCAAAAGACAGATTTTCTGTTTTAGTTTGATTTTCCTTAACTTCTATGGAATCCTTTTTTATCACTTTAAGTGGAACACTATTTGCCTCAATTTTTGAATCGGTTTTGTTCAACTTGAATGCGGGAGGCGAAGTGACGATTTCTTTCTTTGTCGGTAATGAATGTTCTTTCTTTAAAATAGGGGACACTTCACTGACTGAAGTGGATGAGGATGTTTTCAGTTGTAACGGCTCATTTTTTAAAACCGGCGATTCTCTCTTGAATGGCGGAGAAGTGAGAGCTTTAAATACTGGAGAATCCTTCAGGTTGGCATCGGCCTTTAACGGTGGAGGTACCTTCTTTGGTGGCGTTGCGCTTTTTGGCGGCGATGCACTTTTGGGTGGCGAAGCACTTTTCGGTGGCGACGCACTTTTTGGTGGCGATGTAGTTTTTGGTGGCGATTCGCTTTTGGGCAGCGAAGCGCTTTTTGGTAGCGAAACGCATTTTGGTGGCGATGCGCCTTTCGGTGGCGACGCCTTTAATGGCGACATACTTTTGGGAGGGGAAGAACTTTCTTTCTGCATCCTCCCATCTTTCGCCGGTGGCGAGATAACTCGCTTTAAGTTTTCCTTTGCCTTCTTCGCCTCGATATCCTTACTGAGGAATGAGGAGTTTCGTACATAACATTCGTCTGTTTTCTGCTCGTCGTCCGTTTGCTCGCGTGCCGTGTTCTGTTCGTTTTCCTTGATCTTGATGGGTACATGTTCGCCGGTGTGTGGTGGGAGTGGGGGGTGTGGGTCTGGTGGGCGGGGGTCGGGGGGCGGCGTGGGCGGGGGTCGCGCGGGCTCGCGGCGCGGCGAGGCGCGGCGTCACGCACGCGGCTCAGTCCACTGGTCGGAGTCGTCGGAGTCGGAGTCAGCGCCGGAGCTGGTGTCGCTGAGCTCGACGGCGACGCGGCGCGCGAGGATCGACGCCACGTCAAGGAATGCGGGCGCGCCGCGCAGCGTGTCGTACCGCCCGGTGTTCTCGTCGCAACGCTTCTCAACTTTGCGTAGTTTGATACCTGTTACGAAATATAAAAAGTTACATCGAGATATCAAGATGTAATTTACATTTTATGCACAAATATGTTCACAAGGGCGGCCTCGGCTTAACGGATCTCGATTAAATTTGGCACAGATGTTAGAACAGAACACGTACCCTACTTACTACGTTTTCTTTAGCGCGCGGATGAAGTCGTTGGCAAAAGCTTGTTACAAACGAAAGGTACCTCCTTATAGCCACTGTATATCGTAGACATGTAATATACAGTTTTTGATATAAGCATTGAAGTAAAAATGTGTTACCGTCTCTGATGGCCTTGAGTAGGTCAGAGCGCGGGTCCGCGTGCGGCGCGGCGGGCGGGCGCGGCTTGAGTGCGGAGGCGCCGCGCAGTAGGGCGGCGGGCGAGGGCGGGCGCGGCCGGTCACCGGGTACAGGGGGCGCGGGCGGC
>LD688935.1:4354778-4365735 GCA_003118335.3 Papilio memnon
ACCGGGTGCGGGGGGCGCGGGCGGCGGCGCGGGGGGCGACGGCGCCGGCGGCGGCGGGGGGCTCATCGGCTCCTCCGTAGACATCAACCCTACGAACATTTCAAACAATGTTAATAGGCAATAAGCACATGACGTTAAATTGGTCGAAACATTTTTTTTGTATTTTGTAACACTCCGGCCGCGTTTTAGCCGGACGAAAACGATTGAGATTGTGATTTTATATCTTTTAGCTCAATGGTGGTTTTTTTTATGTCAATTTTTTTTCTTTTACATGTTGTATTTTATAACAGGGTTTTAAACTTACCTATAACGGCATGCATCTGATCGAGATGTGCGTCGAGCGCGGTGCGGTGCGGGGGCGAAGCTCCGTTGATCATTGGCGGGGGCGAAGCTCCCTCGGGCGGCGGCGGCGGAGGAGGTAATGCCGACCTGGTGATACATAACGAATATTAGGATCATCTTACGAATCTACTATGACTACTAGTGTTTCCACTAGAACTGTTACTATTGTTAGACATTCATATAATTGTAACAACGTAAAACTTAAAAACTCAGATTACTAACTCCCGCACGAATGGCGCGCTGTTTTACGTCCGAATGACATTGACAGATGTCATAGGCATGGGACGTACATGCCAATCATCTAGTGTTGCGCTGATTCTCCAGCGCAGTACTGTTTTTTTTAAGTGTTATGCATTGTTGGTTTACCTCGTGGGTGTGAGATGTGCGGGCTCGTCGGGTGGTGGTGCGGGGGGCGCGGGGGGTGGCACGGAGGGTCGCGCGCGGCGCGGCGTGCCCGCGATGCTGCCGCCGTATATCGGCTCCGCAGTCCCGTATGGACTCTCCTCAGCCACCACTGGGAATACACAAGTTATATATCCGTTAAAAAATTTAAGATGATACGAAAAATAACAATAAATCAAGTTACCCGTTTGACTTTTTTCATTTACCACCTAATCACATTTTAAATCAATGTTAGATAAGTTTTTTTTTAATGTCACTTCCTAATTCTGAATGTAATATTAAGTACCTGTTTTTTCTTCTTCTCTTCTTTATAACTACGCATTCTCCTATTTTATGGCTCATTGAAAACCGGCGGTTCGATATACACTGCAGCACATGGCGAATGAACTTCTTTTTTTATGAATAAATGAATTACTTTCTTAATAATGAAAATTAGCTATACTAACCATGTCCATTGCCGGTGAGGCGAGGCTGCCTGTTCTGTTGGTTCTCAATCTCAATGGAGTTAGGTCTGGCAGGCTGCGAGGTTGGCGGCCGGGTTTGCGGCGCTCTGTACCCGCCGTCCGTCACATTCGTAGCTGGAATATATTAAATTGATGTTATATTCACAAGCTATATAGGAGTAAATGAAAGTAATGGTTTGAATACTTCCTTCATAATAGAATAAAAACAAATTTTATTTCCAGCAACTTGCAACTTGGTGACATTTATATGCCACAAAAAGATTTTTAAATTAACTCACAATTGAACTTTATTTTTAACTGTTAATAATTTCTTTAAAGATAAAAGAGATTAATTTTATGCTTTATGTTTCGGTATAACATTAGAGTTTCATACAGAATATAAGCGTAAAAAGGTAAAAAAAAGTATAATAATATTACAGAACATTCTCTCCTATATTTTCTACATAAGTTCCACTTCTGAATAGCAGAGAATTATATATTTAAGTTTATAGGTTATTCCCTCGAATATATATTGATGTAGATACAATAACAAAATAAGTGAACTTTTAGACATTAGTATAATTGTAACAACGTAATTAGACTGAGACAGAGAGAGAGACTTAACTCCCGCCAGAATAGCGCGCTATCCTTAATTATTCCTGAATGACATTGACAGATGTCATAGGGAAGGGACGTTTATGCGAATAATCTAGTGTTGCCCTGTTCTCTAGCGTGGTAGCAATTTTCTTCTTAACATATTACATACTCTGATATAACGGTTCCCGGTAGTGCGTCTCTATATTGTAGTGTCGCAGCTGGCTGGGCGCCATGATGTGCTCGCCGCGCGTCACCGCCTCCGCCTTCTGCCGCTCGCGCGTCGAGTGCGGCGTGCGCACGCGCCGTGTACTGCGCCCGTCCGCGTTGCCACTGCGCGGCTGGCGCACCTGCACACATCAAATTATACAGTGTAGAAAAATGAAGCACTGCAAATACCACAGGCACAGACAGGTAGGAAATCTTATTAATATTATAAATGCCAAAGTTTGCTGCTGAACAGATCTTGATGAAAGGCACAAATGTGAAACATAGTCTGGAAGAACACATAGGGAACTTACTAAGTTTTTTTGTAAAACAGAAAAAGTTTTAAGGCAAAGTTAACACACGTACTAGACAAATACAGTCAATTCTTAATCAATTAAAATGAGGCTACGAATTTTACATTGTATTTAATTTAGGCAATATACCATTCTCCTAAAACATTTTTGACCATAAACACTGAAGATTATTAAATCATACCTTCTTCCCCCTATCGTGCTGTATACGTTCGGTGTCTTGCAACATTTCCCGTCGCCACAGTTCAAAGAAGTAGTCAGGATCTGTATAGAACTTTCGAGCATCGCGGCCATCGTCGCGGAATTCATTCAGTTTCTCAAGCGGCGGCGGGCGGTCGCAGCGCGCGTACGTCGCTAGCATAGCTGACGGCATGGAGCCGCGAGAGAACAGCTGCTGCTGGAATGTTCGCGACGAACGGAACGCCTTGCGCATCTGAATGTCTTGCAGTGATACTGGAATAATCAAGTTTTATTATTAAATTATTGTAATTTAATGAATTAAGAGGCTATAGGAGTTGCCTAATTTATCAAGCTACAAGCTTGGTAGGATATGGCTTACAACAGTCAAATGTCGGGATTCGAACCATCGACCACGTGATCGAAATCCGTACCACTAATCATTAGGCTATTGACGCTTCTATACTTGGCTTTCCTTCTATATTGCTCTTATACCAACCTTCCTCTACGCCTGAGTCCAATTGCGTGACCTTGATAGCCAGTCGGTCTATCCTAGCCTGCAGTATATTCGTCCTCTCCGCTAGATCTGTGGCTTCCCGCGTCAGCTCTCCAAACATATCCTCCGCATGTTTCGAAAGTGATGACAACTGCCTGCAAATTGTCAAACATGAAATTATTTCTTCGGCTAATATAATCTTACTTATTGACTAAGTAGTGAGTATTTGTAACCACATATGGTAGTCAGACATAATGCAAGGGCAATAATTATGCGTCATTGCATTGCATTATGCATTATCAGACAAATGGTGACACATTGAGTCAGTTAACAGGTTAGGTTACAGGTCTTAGAGTCAGTCCTACCAATTTTTCTACCAACAATCGAATGTCTAAAATATGTGATGGAAATATTGTATTTTGGTACTCTATCTGACAGTGTCTAATTAAGCGCAGGATAATGATAATGTTGTCTTGTTGTTGTTGTTGTTGTTGTTGCTGTTATTGTTGTTGTTATTGTGTACCTGACAGTGTTGGCGAGCGTGCCGTTGGTGACGGCCTCGAGCTCGGACGGCACCGCGAGCCGCTCGGGCACCGTGCCACGCGACACGTGCACCGGCTCCACGCAGCGCTTCGGCAGCGGCATCGCTGCGGCGCCGCCGGCTACCTACTATGCATCACTGAAAACACACGCCAATTAATTATTAAGTAAACCGATAACGGACTTCACCCATTAGACAACACCGCGCGATTTTAGCATACAAATCACAAAACGCGATATCTCCACTTATAACATTTAAAGCTTCATATCTTGTAATTAAATATTGCTAAATGCTATTTGAATGATATCAACGTTAACACACTGTATCGGATAACGTTAAAAATCGCGTAAATATCAGTGAAAACGTAGTAACTAAAACGTGTAGTTAATTCATAATTCTGAGCATATCGTTACGCTCGGCTCGCTCACGTCGAGCCGATAGATGATAATAATTAACAACGAGGAACCGATGGCGGGAAGTGAAAACCAGGAAAGCACTAATTTGTACAACCTTTTTATTTTGCATTCGTTCTACTTTGACGTTATTGTCATACACGAATAAGCGTGTTGGATTTGGTTATTCCGGATTAATAATGTGTACAATTAAAATTTAAAAGGTTCCTAAACCACTAGAAAAAAATTGATGACTGGTAGGACATCTTCAGGCTATCAGAGAAGCCTTAAAACCCTGCACTTTTTACTTTATTTTACAAAAATTTGTTTGCAAAGTGCTGAAATTTGACGTTCAAACTTCGCACTTCGTATTTTAAGAGAGCGCACAGCTTTAAATAAACTATCACACAACTGTTTAGTCGCATTTTATTCCCATGAGCATGGAGATATGCACACTACTCGATTTTTAGTTGTGAGATAGTTTAGTCAAAGGTGTACGCCCGCTCTAAGGGTTGCTTACAATCCGTCAGGCGTCAAAATTTTAATAGAATTCCGACATGCCTTGTCCAATATGCCTTATTTAAGACGCAGTTACATATTTAAATATCGTTTCAGTATTGAACGTGAGTAAAATATGACTAATGGCCAGTTTCCCAGCTACGTTTAACCATTCGTTAGTGTTTTTGGTTAGATAAATTGTTGAAATGCGTGTCCGAACTACGTTATGAGTTTCACTCCTTTGATATTTAGTTTAACCTTCCATCACTAGGTAATAAACTAAATGGAAACTTCAGCAACCCAGCATTAGGTCCAGCTAGTGGGCAGTGTCAATATTATACAATGATTGAATACAAAAGCGATATATCATAACATGTGCAAGTTCAATCGTCTCATTGGATAGTATTCCCGCGTATTGTGACCGTGCTGGTTGCTACGTTGTAGTACCGCCACGAATTAGTAAACACCGTCACGTATCTACTGCGGTGTGTGGATTATCATTATTTACAATGATTAAAATGAAGGTTGCGAAATGATAGCATTAATATCATCTTGTACTACTATACTACTACTACTACTAAGACTGTGTTGTTAAGACAATATATTTACAGGGAACAGTCATCATCATCTCCCAGTCCTTATCCTACTTCTGTAGGAACGGCACACCGAGTTAACATTATCCAGGTTAATCTATTCTTCATCGAGTTGACACTCCTTCTTGTCACTGCAATGCAACTGTCTCTCCAACTTTAAAAAAAAAGAGTTCCACCTAATATACTGACCTGAAATATCGCCTTTGCCATATTACGAAGAAACTAAGAAGTAATGAAGCCGATTGAAGCACCTCTACACCTCTAGGTCACTTTTATAATCGTAGTTAGTCTATAACTATTAAAACTACGCTACGCTTTCTATGCGTTTAAGTTTGTGTCATCAATTAAAATTAAAAAGTGAATACATCACAGTCATATCGTAAAAGAATCCAATTAACAAGTGTAAAGGGAAAATTTGACAGATTTTATTTGCATATTTAAAAATTATAATATCGACATAATTATCACAGTTGAATGAACTTAAAACCGGAAAAATATAAAAAAACATACAAGCGAAATTTATCATTTCAAGTGTTAAGTTTGAAAGTGTTTACACAATTTAAAACGTATAAATGAAATATGCTGTATCAATAAAAAATCTTACTAATATTATAAATACAGTTTAGATGGATGGATGTTTGTTAGAATTTGTAGCCTAAACAGCTGAACGGATCTCGATGAAATTTGGCATAGACGTAAAGGATAGTCAGGAAGAACACATAGGCTACTCACTTTTGTTTATTTTAATTTCACGCGGACGGAGTCGCGGGTGAAAGCTAGTTAATAATACATTTAGAACTTTGTAAACTGTGTAATTTTATTTATTTACCTATAATAAACGTCGTATTAGTTTCTACACGCTATAAATCTAACATTTCGTTTAATCAAAGAACACGACTCCACAAAAATAACATTTTACATGTAATAATTAATTAAAACAGGATTAAAAATCGTTGAACTTATTAAAATTTATTTGTTTATCTGTACCTACACCTACATAATAGTTTATCCTCGTTTTGTTGTTTACTAGCTAGCTATGGGATAAAATAGGCTAATATGTTTAATAGAAACTCAATCACATAGAACTCGTTAAATCTACTCAAGTATGCTTCGAATACCTTTGACCATATGATTTTAATATGGTATGCGATTACAAGAACGCGAGTACAGTTAGACACTAACGACGTTTTAATGTAGCCTACATCCTATACCAACCTCTATGTACTGCAATACTAAGCTGCTAATCGATTTTAGTGGGACTTCGACTAAGAGATCTACTAAAAGAAAAGACCCTAAAAAGTACACAGAAAAGAGGATATGTTACCATGAGTTTATACTGTCGAAATACTTATTCAAAAACATGTTTATCCCTCTCATTTGCTTTGAGAAAACTGAGATAAATGCAGTTACAGGTTTTACAGCAGTGGAAATCCATGGTTATCTAGTTTTTAGTGTTTCCATCAATGTAGATGTAATTTAATACATCAAGATGATAAGAGTTGTGCCAAATCCCAAGCGTAATGTAACAGAGTTTCAACTCCGGGCCTGCATTGCGACAAACTGCATCAGAACCATTAGCCATTTCATACATGGTCTAGGGTTGCCACACTTGAAAACCTCCTGACTTTTAGTAGTCACTAAAGGTGTTCCTAAGTGTAGGTTTAGTAACAAAATCTACTACAATCTCTAATTTGGTAAATAATCGTCTCGAAATCGTAAAAGTTCTATAATTCCATGTGTTAGATATAAACGAACTTTGTATTTGCAATCCTAATTCTTATCACTTTGTAGCTTGGATGTGTCATTCGCATTTCCTGGTTCATCACTATCATATAAATTATAACCCGAAAAATAAAAATGTACCCATTTTGTGTTCAATTCTAAATATTTTTCGCAGATTCTAAAACTGGCCGTTTAACACAGGGTTACGTAATCCATACAGTTATTTCTGTATACGGCGTACGATTGGCCTCATCCTGCATTTGATAAGAATAACTGCAACCGTATTGTCAAGCTTTTAAAAAATTTTACAATTTAAAAAAACTGACTACCAATAGAATAATCCGGAAAAACCTATCAACACAACACATGAAACTAACATTATGTACAGAAAAGTACGAAATAAAAAAGATATTGTAGAAGGGTGTACCCTTTCTTTTATTAAAAAAAAAACCTTTAGATATTTCTGATGATAAAATAGTTCAATAACAAAAAAATATTACGATGTATCACGATTGCCAAATTTAACGATCAATTATTGAATTATCATTACATCAACAAAATAAATAAAGGAAGATTACTCGTTATGAAATAAAGTGCTAAAAGTAATGATTACATCATTCCTTGTAGCATTGAAGAACATATAACTGCGTTGTTATAAACGAATTTACTTTAAATTATTGAAATAAAATCTAACATTTTTAATTTCATATATTAATGACTAGTTAAGAAGTCTGCCGAAATATACAAAACAGATGTTTAGTTTAACTTCTTTTTAATAAATCCTCACTACCACCATAGGCGTCTCCCTGAAAGAAAAAGGGGGTAGCCGTTTGACTATTTACTTACCCCACTATATGTATAGTGTCTCAGTAATCATGACTCTCACTTTAGAGCATTAATTCATTTTACACATGGTAAGCTAAGCGACAACAAGCTTTCACCGATTCCTACGCATGGATCGAGCTAGGCTATGCTTAGCTTGTATGCAAGCCCTTACCGATCCGATCGCGTGTCGAGTTTTTGCGCTCAAACCAAACGAAGCCAGGCTTAAGGGCTATTCACACGCGTGTAAGGCAGTAGTGCGAATTACTACGTATAGGGTATCTTTTTCTACTGCCTATTCATTTAGAAATAGCAAGAAAAACGATCGGTATTTTACCTACCTTAGGAATTGCTCTATTTTCGGAATTATATGATCTTTATAATTCCATACAAAAAAAGTAGCTAATTATTGTATCATGTGAACAGATAGTTATAGTCATCAATATTTACTTTGAAGGGACTTTTATTTTCCATATAACACGTTAGTTGGTTACGTAAAAAAAAAATTAAACTCTAGATTATAAAAACAAATCGTCTATATTGAGTTGAGTTAATTTACAAACGTTCTATGGCTTATTCCTTCAATTATGAAATGTAAAGTGGAACTATACGACACGAAAATAACATAAGATTTGATAAACAAAGACGGGAAAATGACATTGCAATTTTAATTAAATTAAATAAATAAAACAATAAATCGATTAGCTCTCAATAAGATACGTTATGAGTACCGTTTAGTTAACGAACGGTTTATCGGAGAATATTGAAAATAACACCGTTCGGAAACAATGTTCGATATGAGTATCGGTGGATTAATAAACTCAAATGCGTCAGATCTCACGCGACAATCTACGAGCACGCAACATTTTGAAACGAAATCGACCCCGTTACCGGTATTTCTGACCATGTTACGGTTTTAATTTGTTCAACAATAATTCATACATTTCCAGATGAATTGTTCCGAATCGAATAACGACCGTATGATCTTATTGCCTCATTCAGGTATCGATGTCTCGGCTTTTTTATTCGATTAATCGAATGATAGCTGCCAAGCGTTTCTCTTGAGACCGAATATGTGTACAGGTTGTCCCAGTTTCCAAAACCAACTGTTCGCAATGCAGATCTTACTTATTGATTAAATATCTTTCCCGCAAACTAACACCCTATACAAATTTATAACAGGTATTGCAAGATTAATTTGTTACGTATATCTTCCTCTACAAATACAAGACTTTCTTGTTTAATAACAATAACAGCTTCTTTTACTATATCAATAGAAATGACATGTCGATCACTTAAGTATTTAGTAATAGCTTTCGCCCGCGACTCTGTCCGCGTGAATTAAAAACAAAAGCAGGTAGCCTGTGTTCCTCTAGACTATGTTCTACATCTGTGCCAAATTTCATCGAGATCCGTTCGTTTAGGCTTCAAACTCTAACATCCATCCAATTTTCGCTTTTATAATATTAGTAAGATTGTCACCCTAATCATGGACCTTAAAAAACTACCTACGCAATATAGAACAATAACAGAATAAGCGCTGAGGCTGACAAAATCGTCGACGTCCTGTAGTCAGCTGATCGCTAACCTGACCTTTGTTGGTCGCCCGCTCACTTATATTCAACCACGGTACTATCGGTTCGCTATTGTGCCGTGTCGAAACCCTGCAATACCGCTTATAGAGGTTTAGTCGACATTTTAACGTCACGAATTATTTTAAACTAGCTGTTCCTGTGAGGATTAATCCGCGTGAAATTATAAAAACTTTATTTCATTGTTTACATTTGTCAAATTCTCAATTGCAAATGTCAAAATACCAATTACCTTACTATGGCAATCTTGCTTCCTTGATGTTGGCAACAACTTATGGTCTCTTTCCCACATTAGGGTTTTTATCCAAAATATTTACCCCCTAAGTTTAATGGCGTGAAAATATATAGCCTAAACCGTGACGTAAGTGTAGGGCTTTTTATTAAAAAAAAATCATTCAAAAACATGCTAAAATTGCTGACATCTTAGGCAACAGAAAAGTGTGTGTTTACGCTTTATTATATTAGTATAGATAAATAAATGACATCATGAGGAAAACTGCACATTAGAAATCAAGCAATCCACTCTGGGCCAATGCCAATCATTTCTAATTCAGGGCAGTTTCGCGTACTTCGGTGGGACGTACAATGTAAGATTTCATAAGATCATAGAATCTTTACTTATAATAGCTTTATAATTATATTTTCAAAATTAATTTAAAATACAGCCATGCATGACTCAATAACTTTTATAATAATTTCAGTTATTCATATTGAAAAAGAGTTATAAATGTGCCGAGTGGCCGATTATGACTAAATGATTACAAGCATTAAAAAAGGTAAATATTAATCCAGCCAGACCACTCTTCCATTTATCAGCGTACAAATAATTAAGAGCGCAGAGAGCTGGCGCGGTGAAGGGATGCGGCGGGATGCGGGCTACAATTTCCCGCGACTCTTTCGCACTCTCATACTAATTGAAACGATATCCTGGAGCGACACTTCCCGCAACAACCAATGTGACGTTAAAAATATTTCTGTATTTTAAAATAGATCTACTCACAAACTCATTCATTCACAAAAATGATTGAGTGACTGTCAGTGATCATTCGTACTAAAGGTCAGTACACAATATTCCTTATGTGTTGAGGTTGAATGAATTTGTTTATACAGCATTTTATATCACTGTTATTTAACCAAAAAATTCAACTGAAAATGACCTCATTCGTTAAAATTGGGTTCAATCGTTTAGGTTACATGTTATAATATCAATTACATACAAATATTCATACATACGTGTGAAAAATGAGTCATTCGGCTAAAAATCCTTATCAACAAGCGACCGTTACAGGTGTACAATTAATTGTTTATCTAGCTACCATTATACATAAAATAACTCAACAAATCATACGATGACATTGACATTTCCACGAAACACGTAATCCGTTTAGATTTCCCTAAAACAAAGATAAACCTTCGTCTTATTGCATTTATTGTCCATCATGTTCATACAACAAGAACATACGTCCTTGCATTAGAACAACAGCTTGCTAACTAATATACAAAGTCAAAAATAGTCGATAGTATTTCTATATAAGTAAAAAAATTTAGTTTGTTTTTAGTGGTCAAACAAGAAATCTACTAACCGATTTTTAAAATGATTACTATTCGAAAGCCCACCTCAGGCTACATTTTAATCTATTTATTTCTAACTAGATGTTGCTCGCGACTTCGCCCGCGTCAAATTAAAAAATATAGCCTATGTTACTCACGGATAACTTACTTTTCTAACGGTGAAAGAATTTTTAAAATCAATCTTCATCCGCGTGAAATTATAAAAACTTCATTTTATTATTTACATTTGTGACATTCTCAATTGCAAATGTCA
>LD688935.1:4372926-4388792 GCA_003118335.3 Papilio memnon
TCTAACATCCGTGCGTAGCATTCGGAGTCAAGGTCAAGTCCACCTTGAAGGAGAGATGATATTTAAATTGGAGACCTCTATACACAACATTATCTGAACTTTATTTTTTTTTATCATGTAAAACCCAGCGCTTGACCACGATCCCACCTAGACCAAAGTGAAGATGTGGTCGAAGGATGGTACACGCTAGTTCAGTAAATAACTTTGTTTATGGTATAAAAATATCCCATCGACCTAGATTCAGAATACGTAAAATAGAGACTAACGATTTCCGGAGGGAAGCGTCGCGTCGAGTTTAGCCGTATCTAGATAAAGCCTAGTTTTCCAACTGTTTCCTATGCGATCTCTTGAATTACTAATGGCCCTGCATTAGAAAGGTCAAGACTTAGAACAAAGAGGGTAAATAGGATCACAAATATTTTTAATATTGATCAATATGTTTATGGTATCGTGAATTAAAGATTAGATTATAGACATTTTGTATAATTTTATATTGGGAGTAATTTTTGTCGTATGATTTACGAAAAAAAGAAATTAACTTCCACAATATTTTGAGAGACAATTTGTATAATTTTGTTAACATAATATTAAATTTAAACATTACTTTAAAGTGTAATTTTACTATTAAAAAGTTGTTGCTTGCTACTTGGTTCGTGGGAAATTATAAAAGTAATTAGTTTAGCCTATGTCCCCCAGTGATAACACGGTATTCTAATGGTGAAATCGACCTAGTACTTTTTGAGTTATATCA
Source organism: Papilio memnon (assembly GCA_003118335.3). Classification (NCBI taxonomy): domain Eukaryota; kingdom Metazoa; phylum Arthropoda; class Insecta; order Lepidoptera; family Papilionidae; genus Papilio; species Papilio memnon. The sequence goes on from LD688935.1 coordinate 4,373,678, forward strand.
ATACATACAAAAATACAAATCTTTCCTCTTTATAATATTAGTATAGATGTATAAAGTATGTGTAAAGTAATACAGAAACAAAACACATGTGAAGTTAAACGGTAATGTGTTTTAAAGTTTGATACTTGTTTTGCATTAAGCTCTTTGGTCATGAATATAAGCCATTTAACAATGACATACACTGCCGGCCAAAAGTTTGAGACCACCTTGAAAAAATTACAATCTATACTAATATAATAAAGGGTAAACACACACTTCTTTGTTGCCCAAGATGTCAGCAGTTACAGCATATTTATGAATAATTCTTTTTTTAATAAAAAGCCCTGCACTTACATCACACTTTAGGCTATATATTTTCACACCATTAAACTTAGGGGGTAAATATTTTGGATAAAAACCCTAATGTGGGAAAGAGACCATAATTTGCGGCCAACATCAAGGAAGCAAGGTTGCCATGGTTTGTCATCATGTCATGTCATTTTGACATTTACAATTGATAATTTGACAAATGTAGGTAAACAATGAAATAAAGTTTTTATAATTTCACACAGATGAAGCAGCACGGGAACAGCTAGTGTTAAATAACCTACAACTTTTGACTCAGTTTCTTATCATCAGCTCACTATACATTCTTATCAAGGATCTCAGAGCTTATCCAAGTTAAAAATATTACTATGCAATATTGTTTCTTATAATGCAATACTTCATACTAATATTATGAATGCAAAAGGTTGGATGTTAGCAACTATGTATCTCCAAAACAACTTAACAAACTGTAATGACATTTCTCACAGATGATGTAGAAGATTACATATGCTACTTTCTATTTTTTTTAATTCTTTGCGGGCATGGTTATTGTCAAAAGCTATAAAACTAAATAATGTTAAATGATATGACCTACAATATTACAGTTCATGTCTTAAGGCAGATTTAATAGGGAATGGTTTGGCAGCTTCTAGAGTTACACCTCATCCACATTAATACATCTACAACTGCATGTTAGTTATAAGGGTTTCTGTCCTTTTTTATGGAACATGTAACATCTGTTCCTATCAACTTTCAATTAAATTTAACATAAATTCAATAATTCTCAAGCTATTACCATGTTACTCTCAATGGATGTGACAGCTCTACAAATTGAGAACCTCCTGCTTTTAGAAGAAGGTTAAAATATAAAAAGGGAATACTTTTCCTACATATTATACTAATTTTCATCCAAATATGAAAATAAGTGTTGAATGCACTTAATTAATTATTTTAAATGGTCGTTTGTTTTTAATAAATGTGTTATACATTTAAAAATGGAATTATTTCCTCATTGTTTATTTTTGTTTCTTATAAGATGGTTTTAAAAACTAAACAATATGGAATGTCAGTATGTTCTACAATTTGTCAAAATTAAGGTAAATGTGTGCTAATTAAACTTGTCCCAATTAAAGCTGGTTTGTAATATCACATGAACAACAATGAAATTATGAATGATAAGCCACCGTACTCATCACATTCACTACGCCCATTTTAATACTCAAATTTAAGACTACTATTTTTCTCGTAGTAAGTGAAATAGAACAAGTACAATGAAAAAACAAATGTGACCAAAAACATAACATGTTTTTAAAACTCATAATACAACTGAAATATTGTTAATAAGTTAAATATATTATAAAGTAGTACACTCACCCGTTCCACCCAAGGAAGTCAACAATTACTCGACGTATTGAATACACTGAACTGTGTTCTTGATAATCCGTTTGGCCAAAAACACACAATATAACAATGTTTATAACACTAATCATATAAATAGATAGAATTTCGGTATTTCTAACAGTCTATTAATTTGACTGCCGCTATAACCGTGCCACAAAACGAAAATGGCAGCGTTGATATCTTAAACTTAAAAATGTACGGAGAAATCTGACAACACTGGACTGGAGTAGGGCAGTCCTAGTTAGACCGTTACCCATACCAAGATTTTTAAGGAAAACTATTAATAAATAGGATTATGTATTATGTATATAGAGTTGTAAAAGTTATTTAAATTTTACTTTTTCGTTTGTTATTGCAAGAACTTAGTGCTTTTATATATGTAGCAGTTTACGTTATCGTAAATTAGTGTATTTTTAATATTTCTAACACACTGCGACACGATTTCCAAGAAAAAAACATTACAACAAGTATTATTGTGTGAGGAGTATTTCTATTAAACTAAACTAAACTTTGATTTTGACACAATATAAAAATAGGAAAATATCTGGACCTGTGATTTGAATACATTTGTCTGGAAAATGGTGCTGTGTAAAAATAAAAAAGTTGACACTGACAGTCATTCGTCAGCTGCCAGCAACTTGTCACTGTCAGATTCGCATTGTCTGTTGAGTTTGGCGGGGTTAGACTGAGTTATTCATTTTCATTTTACAGTTTATTCTTTCACTTGATGTGCAATTTTAGCCTCGCTCGCTCGCCGTGTACATTTTTGTAAACTTATATTTTTACTATGGATGAAATGGATCGCGTTACTGTAATTGCCCCTGTTAATATTGCCGTTATAAAATACTGGGGTAAACGTGATGAGAAACTAATTTTACCAATTAATGATTCTGTGAGTGTTACTTTAGACACGAGTATTATGTGTGCGAAAACATCAGTGTGTTTCCGGCAGGAATTTACCGAAAATGAAATTTGGCTGAACGGAGTTAAGACATCGTTCTCCAATCCTCGTCTTGTAAATGTCTTGGACAATATTAAAAAGATAGCTGCCGCTCAAAGAAGTGTCGATGACGCTGTTCTTTCTTGGAAAGTTCGTGTTTGTTCGGAAAACAATTTTCCCACTGCGGCTGGATTGGCGTCTTCAGCAGCGGGGTATGCGTGCTTGGTAACGGCTCTCGCTAAGCTTTACAAAATAAAAACAGATGTCAGTGTTTTGGCAAGAATCGGATCAGGAAGTGCTTGTAGAAGCGTTTTCGGTGGTTTTGTGCGTTGGCATGCAGGTGTTAAAGCAGATGGCAGTGACTCTATAGCCACACAGATTGCAGACTCTACACACTGGCCAGAAATGAAGGCTTTGATACTTGTTGTATCAGATATTAAAAAGCATACAAGTTCAACAATCGGTATGATGAATAGTGTGAATACATCAGATTTATTAAAGTATCGAGCAAAATATACTGTACCAAAAAGAACTGAAGAGATAAGTGAGGCAATTTTGAAGAAAGATTTAGCTAAGTTTGCTGAGTTGACTATGAAAGACAGTAACCAATTCCATGCAGTCTGTCTCGATACTTACCCACCGTGTGTTTATATGACAGATGTCTCGCACAAGGTTGTTGAAATAATTCATGCTTACAATGATATGTGTGGAGAATTGAAGGTGGCATACACATTTGATGCTGGTCCTAATGCATGCTTATATCTTCTAGATGAAGAAGTTCCTACTGTTTTAAATCTCATCAAATATTTGTTCCCTACATCTAATCATGATTTTGTAATAGGACTAGGTGATGTAAATGGAGGTGATAGTCAATTTTTAAAATCATTTCCTATTCAACCACAAGCCAAGGATATAATAAAATATGTCATTCACACAAAAGTTGGTAAAGGACCAGAAGTTGTTACATCACATTTGTTAGACAAGAAAGGGAATCCTTTAAATTTAAAGTGAATTTATGGTTTTGTTAAGATTTTTGTTAAATTATATTTAATCCAAAGGGTTTTAGATTTTACAATGTGGTTAAAAAAATTATATTTTATACAAATCATTTATTTATAAAACTATTGGAATTTTATGGTTAATTAACTTTGTCATTTGGAGATATTTAATTACTTTAATTGTATAAGCAATATTAATTTTCCATTTGATCACATGACAAGAGTACTTGAATCTGTTATCTATACTTATAAAGACCATTTGTGCCTGATACTTAAAGGTTTTCCAAAGCTGAAACACTTGTATAGAAATATAACTTAACTAAGATAATATTTATTGTGGTAACATTAAATAGTTAATTGAAGTATAAACATTCCATTTAACATTTAAGAAATAACAAAAATGGCTAAAACAACTCCACTCTTATTGATCTGAATTTAGAACTGAAAATGTACAATTAGACAAAATATTTATTATTGGGTTGGTTGGGCTCTCTTTTTTTAATTATGATTAAGAATGAATAAAACGTTATATAAAAAGATACTGGACAATTAGAATAAGAATAAAGAAAAATCACAATTTTTTATTGTTACATAATAAGGTTATAGAGGTTTTTTTTTAAATTATACAACAATATTTTTATTTGTTTTTTAATTTGACCTTCGTCTAACTCAAATACTTTATACATGGACTATAATTCCTTCATTTATAAAAAAAATCTACACTAATATTATAGAGTATTGAAATAACTAAAAAACTACTGGGCCAATTTTAAAAATTCTTTCGCCGTTAGAAAGGTAATTTATCTGTAACATAGGCTAAATTTATTTAATTTCACGTGGACGAAGTTGCGAGCAACAGCTAGTCAAGGCAATTTTTAACAAAAACGTGCACGACACTTTGTTGTGTAACTGAGTGTTCAATATTGTTTTAGGCAAAAAATATTTAAATTTCTTAACTTTGGATATAAATTATTCCTTTCTGTACAAATTTTGTTCCAAGTATATAGTGATGTTTTCTCATTTGTACAAAAGTACTGATGAGAAATTTTTTGTGTATTTTATAGAGATATAAATTCTTTCTTTTGTGATGTAATTAATAATTGTTACAGGTGAAGGTTGTAGTAGTTACGACATACTATGTAATTCTGGTTTATAAATAATGTGGATAAAAAATGCCCTTGCATTTAATAAGATAGTCACTTGATAACCTTTCCTCATAAGAGTGTAGAAGTTAACTAGATTCCGTTATTTCCTGTGGTGCAGGCCATTTTGTTAGGGATACAATGAGAAAACTACACGGAGGCAGTCACTTAACCCTTCAAATGCATGATTTTTTATTTAATTGTGAAATAAATATTTCTGTATATATTTTGAGTCACAGATTAAGGGAGAAATAATAAAAAACAAATCTTGTTTTTAATAAAAAAACTATACTTTTGGCAACAATATACATTTAAGGGTTAAATTACCAAATGGACAGGCATGTATTTTGTAAAATTGCGTTCTGCTATCCATCATTCTTATAGCAATAATTACATTTGATTGGCTTCAAGAAACTTTTCAAATGATTATGTAGATTTTCTGATAAACTACTTACTGTGCTAAGTTCTGAATATCTAATTTCATTACAATGGGGTCTCTGAATATGTTGTAGAGAATAATCGCTTCTATTGAAATTAAAATTACTTTATTTACATAATAAAAGCTATACAGCAATGTACAAAATACACATGTAACATACAATAGACTTAAGTTTATCTAGAGATCATAAAAAAAACACTGAATTATTTATGAAGTCAACTCCATTTATTCTTACACCTCAGTCATTGAAAAGAAATATTTTCGGATGTACAAAAATAAATGAAATCAGTTTCATCCTTATCGCGCTGAGACTGACACCTGCCAGACTCGGATGATGTTGTCAGAGTATCCCGCAAACAAAGTCTGTCCATCGGTGGACCAGGCTAAAGACAGACACTGTGGAGGATCGGCCTTAGCATTCTGTGCTTGGTTGATGATTTCTGGTCTGAGTTCTTCAACCATCTCCTTGCTTTCCAAGTCCTGGAAGATATTTGTCATTTTAATATTCAAATTGAAACACTATAATTACAGATATTTTATGCATTAACAGCCGGTATATATAATGGATTAAATAGTTACCCAAATCTTGATAGATGGCCCAAAGGCAGCACAGAGCCAGTATCTGTTGGGTGAGAAGCAAAGTGCTGTGATGATGTCATTGTGGTCGAGGGTGTGCAAGTGCTTGCCATCATTGAGGTCCCACAGCATGGCCTTCATGTCCTTGCCACCAGACGCACAGAGTGAACCGTCAGGTGAGACTGTCACAGTGTTGAGGTATCCAGAGTGGCCAAGGTGGTTGATCTTCAGCTTGCAGTTGGTCAAATGCCAAACCTGAATAATACAAATGTATAAAGTTAAATAAAATGGAATCCAGATTTGTACATAAATCTGACTATAATATTCCCCACATGCATCAGCTACTTTCCTCAGCAGCCCCATCAAAATCAGTCTAGCAGTTTAAGATTTTCAAACACAAACATGAAATCCTTACTTCTGCCTTTTACTCAGGTACTTAAAGTTTCCAATGACAGCTAAAAATTCTAAATTCATTTTCTCACCTTCACAGTGCGGTCCCAGCCCGCAGACACAATGATAGGGTTGGCATGGTTTGGTGAGAAGCGGACACACGACACCCAGTCAGTGTGGCCATCATCTTGAATGGTGTACTTGCACTCCGCCAAAGTGTTCCACAGCTTGATTGTCTTGTCCCGAGACCCAGACACTATTTGTCTGTTGTCTACAGAGAAGGCCACTGAGAGGACATCCTAAATCATAGAAAACTGTTAACAGGGTTCTCTAATTACAAATAATCAAAAGGTTTATGGTGTTTATTGGTTAGTGATTCGTAAATACTGGTAGAAAATTACTTTTAAGAGCTGATATGACTACTTACAAGAGATGGCCCTGGTGCATGCCACTTAGCTCTACAATCTTCTGCCTCGCAAAGGCACAAACACTAGGTCTTCTGCCTCGTATAGGCGCTAACACTTGCCTTTATAGGCACCTAACCCTAACCAAATTACAAGTTCTGTCACACCTTAGTATGGTCTTCGAAACGCCTGGTGGTCTTTCCGGCAGCCAGATCCCACAGACGAAGAGTTTTGTCCCATGAACCGGAAAGAGCATAGTTTCCATCGCTGGATAATACGACGTCGGAGATAAAGTGAGAGTGTCCGTACAGACGCTTCTGAGGAATGCCGTAATTAGTTTCGTCCCTTGTCAATTTCCAAACGATAAGAGTTTTGTCTAAAACAAAGAAAAGTAATTAGCGTCACGATGCAACAAGAATAAAGACTGATTATTGTTGACATTTTCAGCCCCATATCCGCTTGCCGATCAGGCTTCACGTGGCAAAGATTTTAGTCATCATTGAATAAAATAATGAAATATAACACAAACTATACTCCTTAACCTTGTTAGATATGTTATAATAGTTCATACTTTAAAACAATCATATGTTTCATGTGATTTTTTTAGATTTAAAAAGTTAAATGATACATGTTGATAGCTTACCTCGTGAGGATGATAAAATCATATCAGGGTATTTCGGGTTTGTCGCAATTTGCGTAACCCAGCCATTGTGACCACAAAGGGTGCCTCTAAGTTTAAGGGTTTCCGTCATGTTTCACCAAGAACGATCAACCAACCACTTCACACACCAAGTCGCAAAAGAAAAGGAAATGGTTTCGTGAAATCGGAAATATATGACGTTGATGTGTTGCCATAATCTATTTTTTTTTCTTTACACTATGTTTCTGTAAAAGTTTTCATTATTATTGAGCTCCGTTAACTCTTTCCCGAAAAAAAATACTGTTTTAATTGTTTTATAAAGCTTAGAAAACTTCATAATCAAGTATATTTTTTAAATTTTGCTATTCCAACACATAGCCATATATTTAACAGTTTTACTGGTTTGTATGATGATTTTACAATTTCTTCAGGTCTCCAATAATTTTCAAGTTGTACGCGATTTTAGAAGTTTTTATGAAAATGTAACAAATGCAAATAGTTTTTATTCCAATTTTTTGTCTAATTATTTTAAATCATTTTCACGGGATGTTTTAGACGTTTTAGAACGCACCTAATTAAATCGCTTATAGTATTGACGTTTTCGCACATTGTAATTACAATTAAAATTGCGATAAGTATAAAATGGTTAATAATAAAGTAATTTACAATTCATTTTATTAACATATTATTTTTGTGGTCATTGTCCATTTTTTTTTCATTAAAATAAACAATTGTAATGGATTTACTCGTTGATGCACATCTCTTAGGAAAAACCAAGATTTCTCCGTCAATTATTTTAAAAGTAAGTTTTTTTCCTACTTCCAAAATATTGGATCTTATTAACAATGTTTTATAAAGCTTTTACAAATCCGTTATTTAAATTAAAAGAGCAGACATGTTTTTTAAACTGTCATTTTATCCTATATACTTGAACCCGTCCGCTCAGATCAAAATTAATATTGAACGCATCCGTACTCAAACGGAATGCATTATTACCTTCATCAAACTCTTATTATTAATTTTAAAATAATTATTTACATAGTTGTGCTTTTAAATTAAACAATATCAAAGAAAACAAAAATAGTTTATTTAAAATTAACACAACTTTGAATGGCATCAGCTTGTAGTACCTGTGATTTCCGCTGGGGGACGTCGTTCTTTTGAATCAAATTGACGTCACGCAAGTGGTACCTACGCCATTTTGTGTCTGCTCAAGTCAGTATTTCTGGGCGCAGTGAAAATTACAAAATTCGCATGGTTTTGTGTACGTTAAAAAGTTAAAACCATTACCAATCTAAGTTAACGTCTCGTACGTTAATTTCACAGACTGAAAGTATGGAGGACAAGGCGTCATTAAAAGAATTAGATCAATGGATTGAACAACTAAATGAATGCAAGCAATTGACAGAAAATCAAGTGAAAACCCTATGCGATAAGGTAAGGAAGCTTTACATTCACGTTTCATTTATGTCAATAGTTTACTTTTCAATTTAGTTAGGGAGTATGTAATATCCGATAGGTTGATGTCTAGTTATGTCTATGTTGTGTGATTCATTATACCTACATAGTAGAGAATCGAGAACGCGTATGTAGTGGTTAGTAGACGAAGCTGGTCGGTCGTACCGTAATCATTACTCTTCGAGGGTAGTAGTGAGCTATTATATGCCGGCGTCACATCGATTACTGCATTCCATTATATAAAAAAAACAATATTTTGATAATACTGCCTAATATGTTCTAATTGACCAACGGATATTTTTAGATTAGGTACGGAAATTAGTTAATTTAAATAAAAATTCGCCACAACTATATAAAGTGGTATTGAATACAGTTTTGTTATTTTTTCAATTGGATCTAAACTGGAATAACCTTTTTGTCTTATTAACTCATCAAGCATGATAAAAACTATTATGACTCATACATGTTAATGTTTTGGATAAAACATCTACTTTGTGTATTCTTTATCAAGGAGATAATATATAAATTTGTTTATAATGTCACATTTGGGTATAGTAAAACCATAAAATGGTTTATTTTAACTTGTAATGTATTGTTTATTTATGAGTAACAATAACAAATATCTGTTACTAGCTTTTCCCTGCAACTTCATAGAATAAAAAAAAGTAAGTAGACTATGTTCTACATCTATGCCAAATTTCATCCAGATTTTTTCAGCCATTTAGGCTACAAACTCTTACAATCCAACCATCTAAACTTTCACATTTATAATATTAGTATCAAGTATGATTGTTGTGACTGGGACTAATTTTATTATCAAAGAATTAGTAAAAGTATGTGAGAGGGATGTACCCATTCAAAACCGGTTAAACAATCAATTTAAGGAACAATCCTGTTCTAAATTAACTTTTTTGGTGATTTTGGCTGTCTATAGTGTATTGCTTTTGTCTATGGTGTAAAAAATCATAATGTCTACATTTAATGCATCAAATATTTGGAGCAAAGACATGCAATAAAAGTGAAAAACATCAAATTGTTGCATAGAATTATATTCCATTGTGATTGCTTTTATTTTGTGGGAACTTTGGCTTCAACTGGGTATTATTAATTTGAAATAAATGTTATTATACTAAAGAGAGAACATACTTAAAGGTAGCAGATGCTATACTATAATTATGTCTTTGGTCAGCGGTCACTTCCCTATTTTGTCTTGGCAACTTACACTTTTGTATGCATACAGTAAAATCCATGAACCCTACCTCCTCTAGGTCACAGACCTGAGTGTAGTTATTGTTTTAAATATATGTAAATTTTATACTTGCCTTCAAAATGTAAGTTAGTGAAGTGGTTTAGATTAGGTCATTATGTTCATGCACTGATTATTATGTAAACTTATATCAAAATACATGTAATATTATCCATTTAAGTAATATTTAACGGAATACTTGTATATAAAAATCCTGAATTAAAAACTATATTAGTATAGAACTGTAATATACGGGTCTTGGGTTCGAATCCCGCCGCCATGTACCAATGTGAATTTCGATTTTTCGAATTTTCATATGTACATAATTTACCCGACGTTTTTACGGTGAAGGAAAACATCGTGATGCAACCTGCACATTTCGGCGAAGAAATTCAAAGACATGTGTGAAGTCAACCAACCTGCACTTGGCCAGCGTGGTTGACTATGGCCTAGTCACCCTCACTGTAGGGTAGGCTCCGAGGTGGGGACGTATAGTGAGCTGGTGATGATGATGATTAGTATAGAACAGAAGTTATATTTGTATGTTTTTAATCTATAATGCCAAGTTCTTAGTATTTGGTAATATTCACCATTTTCCAACTAAAACAATGATCAATATAGAATTGATAAGTATTGAAACAATTTATTGGAAATCATAGTATTTAATTTGGCTGTGAAATTTGATAAAAACAGAGTTTGTGTACACAGCTAAACTTATTGCCACATATTCTTTGAAGTGATTTTGATTGTTGTTTACTTTCTGTTATTTTCACACTGACCTCTATAAATGGATAGGCTATAAACTGTGGTATTTTGTATCTTTGATTTTCGCCATTATGGTGCTAATGTTGGTAATGGTGAAGAGTGAACTAATAATAGCTATAGATTTAATTGTTATTAACATCAACAAGCACATTAAGTTGGAATGAAGCAAAAAGCTATCATCTCCTAACAATCGCCTATCTATTTATATATATCTATGGGCTTTTCAACATGTCTAATGGGAATGTGAACAACTGAATACATTTACAAAACTAAGACAAAAAGAAAGAAATAAATTTTGAAAATCAAAAGCAAGATGTTTGGCAATTTGATGTTGAACATCTTTGATGCAGAGCAAACAAGTCGAACTGGTCACTAGAAATTTATCGATTTAACTTGCGCCGGCGCCAAGGTCATTATACTATACTTATACTGACTATTGACTTTTCAATTCAAATATATTTTTATAAAGTTTATTTTCTTTAAAGGACAATTTTTACATTAAGACAGTCATCAAATCGTAATATGTAAGGACATATATTTTTTTTTAACTCTACTTTAGGGACATTAGCTGCCTTTTAAAATTTAGTACTATGTTTAGAATCAGATATTTGCAGCATATCTTTAATTATTCTTTAATTCATTTCCTGCTATGGTGACGAAATCATCGATTTTTTTTACGTTTTAGGTGTAATTTACATGAAAGATGAGTTTAATAAAGCAATTAATTCAACGTAAATTGGTGTGGTGAATCGTATTACCCCGAGTTATCTAATCGATTATTTATAAATCGATTTTGCGTACGGATATCTCGGGCGAAAGTCTATGAATTTTTACACAGCAGCAGTCGGGTTAAAAACCCCGCCTTGCGTAAGATCTGGGTGATTTTAAGATAGAATTCCGATGGCTGTATCTTTAACCTCACCGGGTGGCTTGTTTACATTTTACGCCTAATTTGTTAGTCTTTGATCGTACAATGCCCGTAAAATGTTTTACATTATATATTTATTCTACCGTAATAATTTAGGATTGATCCATTTCCGACGATTTTATTTTTATATTTTTAAAAGGATTAGAGAAACTACATGGTTTTGTACAAGTGTTTAGCTGGTTGGAAACACGGTTACATAAATAGGGTACAAAGTATCTTGGAAGTTCATTGATGTCCCCCACCCCCTGTTTTTCTCGCGGTGCTGCGTGATTTTTCAACACTACGGTTCATTGCAGCGAAATTGTTATGCGCGAAAATTTCACAAACGCATTTCTCCTCTTAAAGTGTTGCATTATAAACATTTGAACGAAATAATGACGGTTTATTATTTTCTTAAAGAGTAAACAATCGGGATTGTTTTACTTTTTTATTTATTACTAGCTGTTGCTCGCGATTTCGTCCGCATGGAATAAAAAATATAGCCTATGTTACTCACTAAGGTGAAAGAATTTTTGAAATAGGCCCAGTAGTTTTTGAGTTACTTCAATACATTCAAAAATACAAATCTTTCTTCTTTATATTATTAGTGTAGATATAGATTATTGCACGTTTTTTTTACTATAAAATATGTTAAAAATGCATCTGTGTTAAATCATTAGAATAACAAATGACAGACACGCAGAATTATCTTACAGGATGTGTTTACGCAAAACTGTCCTGAATATTCACATTAACAAATTGAAATACGTATTGTATGTTATTTATATTTTAATAAATTATTATAGTACATTTAAAATAGGAATCATTAATCTCTACCTATCCCTCTATGGCACAGGCTTGATTATATCACCCAATGTCATTCATATTTGATATCGTATTAACTGAACAGTAAAAATGGAATGACTTATAAGTTGAATTGTTCATATCTATCGACTTAAAGAAATAAATTAAGTTAAAAATATAATTAGTAAGATTTATTTCTTCATCACCTTTTATTACTTTTGGCGCGCTTTTTGTCCACCATATTGCACCGCTATTTGTATTTTCAACGTCTGAGTCTGGGAACGTGAAAGCGTTTACAGAGTACAGTTGAATCCGTTCACTATTTATGTTATGCCCATTGTTTTTTTTTGTCGACGTACCTGTTACCTGTCCCTCCGAGACTATTTTTTACAGACCTGTTTGTACGAAAGGGAAATTTTTATGTTTTGGGATTCATGTTTTTATTCTTGTAGTTTTTGCATTTTGTTGATCAAAGAATAGTTGATTTCATCTATACTTCTATACTATCTATATACTAATATGATAAAGCGCAAACACGCACTTCTTTGTTGCCTAAGATGGTAGCAATTACAGCATATTTTTGAATAATTCTTTTTTTTAATAAACAGCCCTACACTTGCGACACGCTTTAGGCTATATATTTTCACGCCATTAAACTTAGAGGGTAAATATTTTGGATAAAAACCCTAACGTGGGAAAGAGACCATAAGTTGCTGCAGACATCAAGGAAGTAAGATTGCCATGGTTTGTCATCAAGTCATGTCATTTTGACATTTGCAATTGATAATTTGACAAATGTAAACAATAAAATAAAGTTTTTATAATTTTACGCGGATGAAGCCGCAAGGGAACAGCTAGTTATCAATAAATTCTGATCAGACTAGAATAATGTTTGTCGTTGATTTACGAAAAAGGGCGTCTTATCGTTCCTTTGTACTATGTCACGAAAAATTCTACCACATAATACGTATGGTTTTCTACTCACGCCGCTATTCATGTAGGACAATGGAAGCACGCGCTTACGACATAACGATTCTTGGAAGGGTTGAAACCCGTCTCGAATTCTATTCCTGTCAGCTTTATAGAAAGTACATTTTAACGAAGGCATCAACTAAAGGGAAATAGTAATTTGTATTACACGAATCCTAATTGAATTCATTTATTAATAAAAAAATATCAAATATCCGTTTACCATTCCCGAAGCACTTGTACAAAAATATAATATTGTCGGGTGTTTCCTATTGGGACCGATCGTCCTAACGATCAATTGCCACAATGGGAAAATTCCCATTTAGGTCCATTTATGTTACCTCTGTATTTTAAAGAAACCTAGAATTAGTTTTTTTGTGATAAACAGTGTAACCCTACGTTTATATTCTTTCTACTATTGATAAATTGTACACCATAGCTAGATAATAAAAAAAAACAAATGCTAGTTTATCACTCACGTTCAACAATATGCATTAATACTTGATAATGTGCACTTTATTGCATTAACATAAGGTTAATTATTGTCAGTGTGTTTTTTACTTTTATTCTTATTAGATTGTCGATTTTTTAATGTCAGTAACATATTTCCTGTTTTAAGTAAAATTCGTGGCACGATTTGTCTATTTACATACAAAGTCAAGTAGGAGTATGTTTCCTGAATGGAATAATTGGACTCTAAAATATTTTGATTTCCTTCAGGCGATAGCCAGAATGGTGTAAATCGTTAGTCATATTAGCTGAGATTAATTATTTTCTTTCTCAATGTCACTTTATTTTGGAGACGTTAAATAATTACTTTTTATTGTTACCTTTGAACTTGTCTTTTTTATTTATATTGCAAGTTACCTTTCCTCAAATGTTAACTTGTGTGCGTTTGGAAGCTTAAGCAAGTCTTGCCTCTTCGTGTTTTGGGTCAAGAGTGTTGCTGTTTTTGCTTATGTGTCTTAAATCTCCAAAATTGTTTTAATTGTTAATTATTTTTTGCCATTTATTGTAATTTGACGTATTTTATTAAGCCAATGCGTGTTAGTGTTGCCCTAAATATCAAAGACAAAAATATACAACGTCCTTCGAAGTCGATTGTATTTAACGAATCGATGTCTTAAACAATCGTGAAATGTGCACACTAAGAGCGAGCGCACACTAGAAACTAAACTATCGCTTAACTGTTTAGTCTCACTTTGATTCCTATGAACTTATAATGGTGCGTACACTACGATTTTTAGTTGTGCGATAGTTTAGTTCTAAATGTTGGCGAATGTTTAGCATTGAGGCGCCCCACACAGCGCGGTCCACGTGCGTCACACACGTCCGCCGTTGTGTCTAGCTAAATCCTTACCATACATAACACACTTTTATCCTAATTAGCATAGATGAGCAGTAATATTTCATGCCCTTCGTAATTCTCACATAATCGTTTTTTTGTCTTCCGTGATGTCACAACAAAAAGGTAGTTATAATGGCCTATTAATATTCTTGTGTAACTTTAATGTAACAGAATCAAGGACTAGACGCGACTATTAATAGAATTAATTTGAAATTAAATCGTGATTGTACATTCAGAACCTTCTTTTTTAAAAAATCGTAGTAAAGTCGTAAGTTCAAATAATCAGGCTAATATTAAAAATGCGAAAGTGAGGATGGATGGATGTTGGTTAGAGTTTGTAGCCTAGACGGCTGAACGGATTTCGATGAAATTTGGTATAGAT
>LD688935.1:4403167-4416793 GCA_003118335.3 Papilio memnon
AAGGAAGCAAGATTGCCATCGTTTGTCATCATGTCATGTCATTTTGACATTTGCAATTGATAATTTGACAAACGTAAACGATATAATAAAATAAAGTTTTTATAATTTCGCGCACGCGAACAGCTAGTAATAATAATAAAGTCATTTAATCCATTCAGCAGGCAAACATCTTACATTTAATTACACAGTTAAACACAAAACAATGACGGAGGGAAAAAAATAATGTTACATATAAAAAAAAAATACATATCTACATATCTCAATCTTGAAATCTAGATTTTGCCCATGACTTCGCCCGAAATACATTAAAAAAAATGTTATGTAACCTATATCTTTCAGACAGTGTTCTACATCTACCAATTGGAGTCGTTTTTGAGATACGTCGTAATAAATATTTATATAAAAATTTTCGTTCTTATAATATTACTTTTACATGTCTGTATAATCAAGTAAACACTGAAAAAAATTCTAAAATACATCTCACCTTACTAATATGTAGATGGATGGATGAATGTTAGAGTTTGTAGCCTAAACTGTTGAACGGATCTCGACGAAATTTAGCAGATGTAGAGGATAGCTTGAAAGAGAGGTTTTTCTTTTAATTCCACGCGGACGGAGTTGGGGGCGAAAGCTAGTAGATAATAAATGACAATGTAAGCCAGGACTAGGTATTTAAGGGTATTTAGATATTTGGAATACTCTATGCAGTGTTTTTAATGAAAATTGCTTTGTAATAATGCAAGCTCTTCAAATGGTATATTACACATATATTTCTGTTAGTTAATAATCTTCAGGTAAATTTTACGAACCGTGTAACATTTTTTGCAGTTGTTTTGCGTCACTGCAACAAAGACACGTAAATCTCTCACTCTTAATGCTTACATGTTGAAAATTCTCTTTTTTTAACATTGCTTTCGATTTATATATTGAATTGGATGTAGAATTTTATTATGTAAATTGAATCGTTTGGGTAGAATTATCGACTCATGTCAAAAATGTCTTACAAAGGTGTGACGAAATCGACGACTTATTACAGTCAGATAAAACATGACGTCATTAGACCATCGGCAAAGCTTATACAGGTTGATTCTTGTTTGTCTCAAGGTTACAGAAATAAATAACCACTGTAATTTAGACGTACGGGCAAATTTTAGTTGGAAATCTGAATTTTCCGATTTTTGTACAAAAAATTAAATAACTGTAAAACTACAGAAAATCGGGCAACATACTTTGAGCTTAAACGATAGCTATTAGAGCCCTCTAACTCCATAAAGACGTTGATCCGTCCGTTAAGAATCACCCTGTATATTAACTTCTTTCATGAATGTATTATTTCATCACATTACTGTCTCTTTCATTTTCAAACAGAATATGAGGGATAACAGTATGTGATTGCAGTTTTAATGTACAGTCTAGTGTTATCTGACCTGTGTTCCTGTCGCACTTCCTGCAGAGCGTGGTGGGCGCGTATTTCATGCAGAGGTACTTGAAGGACTCGAAGCAGTAGAAACTGAAGCCGGCGTATGGGATCATGCCCATCATGGTTGGCACGAAGCCGCGGTATAGAGCGTGGATACCGCCCTCCTGCACACATACATCATTTTTTACTTATTAATAGTTGTAGAGGGCTATACTTCCAAAATCCACTATTAAAGCGTATTTTGAGCGTATTCCTTTCAAATTTCAAACTAACTTGACCATAAACACAATTTTAAGGGATGAGAGGGGAGGTGTACTAATGCTGGGTTGCTAAGTTTTCATTTATTTTAGTACCTAGCGACTCATTAATGTTAGGTTGAACTAAGTATCAGGTAGTAGTAATTCGGGAACACATTTCATGAAGTTATCGTACCGAAAACCACTTTCTAATGGTTAAAAGTAATAAACCAGCCATAAGAACTTTTGTGTCAAATGTCCTTGAGCTGTGGATATAATTTAGGTATTGTTTCCACTGACCGTGCGGAACATGGTGATGGCGGTGTTAGCGATACCCGTGTAGCGTTGCTCGCCTGTCACCTGGAAGGCGAGGCGCGCTCGTATCGTGTCGAGCGGGTAGGTTAACGTGACCGCAGTAGCGCCGGCCGCCGCACCCGCTACGAATTTATCCCCGTGTTGCACCATTGGGATGTTTATCGCGCTTAGGTACTGGAAAACAAAAAAATGGTTGTTAGAATACTTTTTCACTAGCACTACTAGCCGCTCGACTGATACATTGATTGTATTAGAACTTGCTGCGACGGCCTAAGAAATTATCCTGGCATGTTAGTGAGAACATAAAATTTGATGTAACTGCAACTGATTAGTGAGGTGACATGACCTTGGCTTTAGTAAAGACTAGTTTTCGCCCGCGACTCCGTCTGCGTGGAATAAATAAAAAACAAAAGTGAGTAGCTTATGTGTTCTTCCAGATAATCCTCTACGTCTATGCCAAATTTCATCGAAATCCGATCAGCCGTTTAGGCTACAAACTCTAACAAACATCCATCTAAACTTTCGCATTTATAACATTAGTAAGAAGTAAGATTAAAATTACATTTATGCTATTTCCATAAACATATATAAAGATTCAATTTGTAAACAACTGCTTAAAATTTCAAGCACGAAACGAAAACATATTTATGTAGTTCATAGTAGGAGGATGTTTACATAATCCAGTGGGTGTGTCGTCAAAAACAAACAAATGACAATTTACTCGAATACACATTTATGTGAACATAATAATTCTCACATAAAGCTATCATGAAATCTAAGTGATAAACGAATGATCGTGACATATCTGTTACTACAACTACTTCAAAAACTAAATACACAAACATATCATTATCACTTGTAAACAAAATTAATATTGAGGTTGTCAAATGCTCGTCGCTATAGCGAGGAAAAATGTCATCCCTTTCGTTTTCTTTGTAAAAAACTGAGAGGGGAATATTTTTTCGTAAGTCAGCATAGTGGAAATACGATTATGCCCGTACCACTTAACAGTCCATTCAGTACGGGGGCCCCTTCCATCAATTTAAATGCTAAATTGAGAATTGATTGGTCTAGGATTTCAATAAAATTTATTACGAATACCAGTTGTCAGGTTACATTCTATGCACGTAGGCAAACATGTACACATAAAAATTACAAAATCAATAGTGAGATCTACTAATATCTTACTAATCTTACTAATATAATAAATGCGAAAGTTTAGATGGATGGATGGATAGATGGATGTTTGTTAGAGTTTGTAGCCTAAACGGCTGAACGAATCTCGATGAAATTTGGCATGGATGCAGAGGATAGTCTGGAAGAACACATAGGCTACTCAGTTTTGTTTTTTTTAATTCCACGCGGACGGAGTCGCGGGCGAAAGCTAGTATAATAATGAATGCGAAAATTTAGATGGATGGATGTATTTTGTATTATTATGCATCAAGGGATCTCGCTGAAATTTAGTATATATAGAACATAATCTAGAACACACTACTAATAAAGTTTTTTTTTAAACAGTTTGACAGAGCCGTGAGCAAAAGCTAGTTTAACTATACGTATCAGGTACGGATTTTAAACAAATCATTTATTAATTAGGTATTTTAGTAGGCGGAAAATACCTAAAATAATCATTTAGAACTAGTTATGTTATTACTGTGATATTAAACATTTTACAGATGTATTAGGAATGAATAATCATATTATATAATACGGAAAAAATATTATTTCCTTCATTAGCATAAAGCAATGGTCAATGTCATTATTTACCGTGATAAAACAATGAGAGAATGATTATTTACTGCGATAATTAAATAGAAAAAAAACTATTAAAACTTACAAAAAAAATTGATTTAGTGTTTTTTTCGTTATTAAATTGTGACCATCGAAGTTTATTATTGTATTCTATCTTACTAATCTACTTCTACTAATCTACTAATATTATCTACTAATATTATAAATGCGAAAGTTTAGATGGATGGATGGATGGATGGATGGATGGATGGATAGATGGATGTTAGAGTTTGTAGCCTAAACGGCTGAACGGATCTTGATAACATTTGGCATAGATGTAGAGGATAGACTGGAAGAACATATAGGCTACTTGGTTTTGTTTTTTTTAATACCACCCGAACGGAGTCGCGGGCGAAAGCTAGTTAATAATAATTTTAAGTTTTCGAAATAAATAAGGAAGCTATATGAAATATGTTCCTTTCGTAGACAAAACGTTTTTACTGATTGAAATTATGTCATTTGATTGATTCATTTTCCCGAGGGATAGTCGGGTTGTTTTTGTTTGGCTATTACTCATTTCTATAGGAAAAATTGTACTTATAATTATTACCGTTGACAAGATTAATTTCACAATAAATCTATTACATACTGGCTTAACGTTGAAGTAACATTTAAAATTCAACACAGTCAGTCTGACCTTGTCATGAGTTGCTCAGTACATTACAATGAATCGAGCGATTTCATTACACGAACACCCAGCTTTGTTCGGATAAACATTGTCAGAAATACAATGACATGGTTTTTCTTCATGCGACACTTATACACTTGTTGTCATCTCTTTCATCAGCTTTGACAAAATAGAGACAACAAGACAAATGCTATGAACTTTCAAAAGGGGCAGGGAAATTAATTTCGAGTGCAAGGTGACTTAAAACACGCATCTTGACATTTATCTGACGACCTTATCAAAAATAAGGTTGGTTTTAATCATTTAAGGAAATGACATGCATTATTTGGCTTCAAAAATGGATTTTTGTGTTTTGTATGTGTATGCCGATCGCGTCTTTCTTCTGCGAGATCGTACATCGATAAAGTAAATGTTTTTATTGACTACCACTGTTAATTAATGATACTAATATTATAAATGCGAAAGTTTAGATGGTTGGATGTTTGTTGGAGTTTGTAGCCTAAACGGCTGAACGGATTTCGATTAAATATAGATGTAGAGGATAGTCTGGAAGAACACATAGGCACTAACACTTTTGTTTTTTTTTAATTCCATGCGGACGGAGTCGCGGGCGAAAGCTAGTTTAATAATAAACTAATAGTATAACAAATCATTTTGCAATTTAGTTATAAGATTTAAAGTGAAGTCCCAATAACATAATTGTTGGTAATTTGTTTTTTATTACTATTGCAATTAACTGTTTCTGGACAATAATTGTATGGAATATTCAAATTGCTTTTATTCTAATTAATAATGAGTAAAATAGATTATTTATTTTATAACTAGCTTTTGCCCGCGACTTCGTCCGCGCGGAATTAAAAATAACTTAGTAGCTTAGATGTCCTTCCAGATTATGTTCTACACAATCTTACTAATATTATAAATGCGAAAGATTAGATGGAACGATGTTTGTTAGAGTTTGTAACCTAAACAACTGAACTGATCTCGATGAAATTCGGCATAGATGTAGATGACAGTCTGGAAGAACACATAGGCTACTAACTTTTGTTTTTTTTTAACTCCACGCAGACGGAGTCGCGGGCGAAAGCCAGTATAATAGTAAAGTAATAATTTTTGCACTTTTGAAAGATCTACATCTTACAAAATGTAAATTGTTGTAATCATGAAACAATCTACATATTTTTTATGGTATTGTTGATTAACACATAAAATTAATAAATTTACATACTCCTTTCCATATAAAAGCATTTTTTTCGTAATAAGATTAGTTTTTTTTTGTTTTACTTTTAGATATATTAATTAGATGATGCCTTTATTCAACTAGATCACGTTTTTATCACCAGTTGTCAATGTATTTTTTTAAAGTCTTACATTGATAACCTTTGAGGCTAGTCAATGTTAAACTAAACAAAAAAAAACTACTTCACTAGTACATTACTGTATTTTTTGTGAAACCTTGATAAAAGATATATAAGTGACTAGCTTTCGCCCACGAGTCCGTCCTCCGTGAAATTGAAAAAAAAAAACAAAAGTAAGTAGCCTATGCGTTTTACCAGACTATGCTCTACATCTATGGTTTTAATCAAGATTCATTCAGCAGTTTAGGCAGCAAACATAAACAAACATCCAAACATTCACATTTATAATATTAGTAACATTTGGTAGAGATTGGACAGATTTTTTAAAAAAATAAACAGCCTTAAAGAGTTACTAGGTAATGATGCTAAGATTTTGTCTTCTTAAAGACCTTTAGATTAGAGGAAATGACAAATAGTAATTTATCATTGTTTCGTGATGCTTTGATTTCCAACAACTAATCAACTTACGAGTACAGATAAAAAACCTGTACAAAAAACATATTGTCATCCTTTCATACTTACCCATATTTACTCATATTCATAATCTTTGACAATACATCTTTGTACAGATGCTGAAAAATGTTAATCTATGAGTCACTTACTAAATAATCCTGGCTCTATTAAAGATATACTTTTGCCTGCATTTAGTTTATTATTTAGAAATAATGTGACACATTAAATAATTATATATATTCTAGAATTGTAGCTAATCAGGAAGAGATGTTTTTGTCAGAAACACAAGTTTTTCTAACAATACGAGATATGGAAATAACTGCAAAAAATTATAAAGCCATCTTTGTTGTGTAAGTAATGACCTTTTGATCTTTTCTTCATTATTCACTTTTAAGTTGTAGTATTGCATATAATTATCAGGAAAATTATTTTTTAATTACTTACTTTTCATTGTCACAATAAATTATTGCCATTTTAAGTTATAATCTTTACATTAAAATATTTTTTTACATACCTTCTTGTAAATCTCAAAACTTGTGAATTGTGTTGCCGCATATGGGAATATTCGGACCATTTGAGCACCATTCCCCTTGTATAGAGCAAAGATGGATTCTTGTTTGACAATTGCAGTCAGTCCTCCGAACACACCATGATGTTTATAATGAACTGATTGTGCTTGCAGGAGGATCTTTATTCTGTCAAGTGGAGCTACTGCGGTTTTAGCGCACATGCCTGCTACTCCTGTTGTACAAAAAATGCTTTAATATACCAGTTTGATTAGTTTTTTTATTATGTAAAGTGAAAATTATGTCACTAACAATATCAAGTATAAGGTTTTGGATGGTTCTAATGTAATATTAATTTTATTAAATTAAAATAAATTAATTAAACTCACCTCCTGCCAATAAATTCCTAAGGATAAAATCTAGGTCACTCTTTGGTTCCATTTTTAAAGCCATTTGTAATTAAATTCTCTACCGAGTTTTTAAAACACAAAATATTACTATTTTTTCGAACTTAATATTAACAAGTTAGGTGCCAATTGTGTTTTAATTTAACTTAATTATATGTCATAACAAGTAGCATATCTTCACGATTTAGCACGAAACATTTTAGACAAACTTTCACCGCCGATTCTAGCTTACTTTCCTTAGTTTACGGTTCTTCCGTTTGTTTCGTAAACAGTTTGTTCGTGCGGTATAAACCCTACCCAGAGTTTGACTGCCGAAAGGCACCACTTAAATGAATGATGTTGAATACATTTCAGTCAAGAATATTTTAATACTTTATTTATCTTATTTTTATCACACTATTTTAAATACACGGAACCACTATCAACGTCAATGCGTCAGTGACTCAGTGACGTTTGCTTGACTTTTGTTGCCTTGACAGCTGGAGAAGCGGATGTCTATTCGAATGAATGAACGACTTCATGTTCAAGAGTTCAAAAGAAGAACTATTGCTACCTACTACTACCACTACTACCTGTTCCTATTACCTTCGAATTTTGAGATGCTTTTTGTATAATCAAATTCCAATCCTTTTATAGACTATTAAACTAATCTGCAACACTTAAACTAGCTACCTACTACTACTACGACATACATACTACTAATAGAATTTTGCAGACTATAAATATCTTGAGGTGCCATCTTGTGAAGAAAATATGTAATAAAATTCCAATTGAACGTTTGCTACAAAACACCAGATGTCGCTAATAATGGTGAAAGCTGATGAAAGCCTTATGTGTATTATGAAATAATTATTTACCTTTACGTTAAGCTTTTTATATTTTTTTAACAAATTAAGATTATAATTATGTTTGATATAATTTAATTATTTATAAAAGTATAATTAAAAGTAATACTTCCATATGTACTTTTGGTTCAATCGATCTCCAAGGAGCTAGAGCTTTGAAGGTCACCTTGAAAGACCGCGAAAGCTCAAACGAGACGCTCGGAACGTCAGAAACATTTCGGTACATGGCAGAAATCACGTACGATGGACTGAAGGAATGTGCCGGTTATAAGTGAATTAAGGAGAGGGTAGAGTATTTAGTATTTTGCCTGTGATTTCAACATGTTAGTGATGGCTTGCATTTAGTAAAACGTTTCTCGGACGTTCCCGGCAAACGCGTGCGACATTCCGTTGATACCAAACGTGTGCGTTTGGTTTATTTTGTGTATTTACAAGACCTTTTGTTAGAAGTAAACGACCGTTACTTTAAATTATCACCATGGATGATGCTGATGTACCAGCGAAAGGGAATATATTCGGAAGTAAGTTAATTTTATTTATTATATTTAATTCATGCGTTACAACCGGGTTCTGTGTTTGTTTATTATTGATAAAAGTGCAATAACATTTGGATACGTTTAGTGTGGAATATTAAATAATCAATTGCGTTTTTTAATCAATATTTTAAGCGAGAAATGGCTATTCTTTAATTCTGTATTTACGGGAAAAATTCAACGTAATTCAAATTAATATGTATTTTGCTAATGCAGTTTGCGAGTAATATGTATGAGATATCTAGAACTTGATAGAGGAATGACAATTACGGAGGAACAAAACATTTTTGATTGTTGACATAGTTTTATGTCATCAAAATTAAATCAACACACGCAGTTGAAAAAGTGCATTGAACTCGGACGCATAACGATAAAATTAAAATAACGTCAGTAGGGTTGTCGACACTATAAAATCACATATTATCTAAGTCACATTTAATCAACTTTTTTTTATAGAATTAGGTTACTTCAATTTCTTAGTTTATTTTTGTGATCAGAGTATTTTTTTAATAATATCCCCACCTTTGCCTATTAAAAAATGTTCTCTCTAGACACCAGTAACAAGAGATGTGAAAACGCAGTACAAGGGCCAATAATTTTCTTTTGAGTGTTGTCTTTCGGCAAAATAAAATCCCAATTTAGAACATCTCCCATTGTCTTCACAATACCGTACCTTGAGCTTGATATATTACGAAACATTTTAACCTGGATCTTATAACCTTGTAATGCGGGAAGGTCACAGGATAACACGCGCCAGATTTATTGTTTTGTACTCTATTCTATTGATGATAAAGATCATTATTAAATACACGAAATGTGTTAATGTTGCTTGCTATCGCTGTTTATCTATGTAAAGTTTGTATATATGACTCTCGAGAAACCATCTGGAGTTCGTTTTATCATTTTCCTCAACTTACGTGCTAATTGTTAGGCAGAATCCATTTCAGTAACTAGTAACGACCCAGAATCTTAACTCTGGAATAGATTGTTCCATTATGTGTGTCCTTGATAGTCAAAAAACCTTGTTTCATACAAAAGGTACTTTTTAACTTCGAGCTGACGAAATAATAAGTAAACTTTGTCAACAGAGGTAGTGCCGGCGCGATATGTGCTCGCCGTGTTGGGCTCTATCGCGATGGCGATTGTCTATGGTTTGAAGGTGAACCTGTCAGTCGCTATGGTGGGCATGCTTAACCACACCTCCATACGACTGTCCTCGCATCCTGATAGGAACCACCTGGAGTTGAGCAACTACACGCCACCTAGTGACATCGAATGTCAACCCACTTCTGGTGAAGGTCATGTCACGGTAAGAACTCAAGACTTATTGAGCGCTAACGAATTCCTTAGGTACCGCTTTAACGTCTCTGAGTGCACACTGATGAAACATTAATGTTAAAGCATTGATTTTATTTGAACAAACGTTCAATATAAGGAAAAATGCAGTATTTATAAATCGGGCAACATTTTGCATTTCGTGTTTGGCGCCAAAACAGATTACATTTCCAGCACAACAATAATTGTCGTGAGAGAGCAGAATTGAAATTGAGATTTACATTTACATATTCTGCGGCTACTGGCCGTAAAAACTGTTGTAAGATTTAGGTGTAGTTTGGTCGTAATTAAAGTAAAAATGGGACATGGTCACATTGGTAATTTAAGTCTACTGTGTTAGAACTAAAATCTGTAATTTAGAGAGTTTAATATAGATTCTAGATAATACGTTTCGAATCATTCAATATGCTTGTAGCAAGGTTGCATCTTGATAATCCATAATCGTAAATATCTCGAGATTTGAAAGCACACTAACAAAATATGATTTGTATTGACTAGTATTTTATTTAGTTTGTAGCGAACATTAAATTGTGACCTTGAACGATGAAAAGAGTTACAGCCCTATGAGATCCTTGAAGATATGTAACTTTTTTCGCTGCATAGCTGGAATGTTTGGAAAAGGCGTTATTAAATTATTTTTAGTATCGCATGCTTCTGTTCCAGTGGCATCAATGTGATCAAATTATTGTTGTGAATTTTGGATTAATTCCAAGAAAACAATCAGCCGATAGTTGAATGATTGACCTTTTCTCCTACATAATCTCTAAATTCGGCTTTTTGTTTATAAATTTTACATGCATCTTAATTTTTAAAGTTAAACTCTGTAAAATATTCAGAAGGCCATTATTTTGCGTGAAATATAAACATATGTTTTGTATTCAGGTCACTTTAAGATGTTTAAAAATGCAATAAAAGTCGTTGTTTAATTATTTTTATCGCGAGACACGGCGGTCATCGTAATTCAATCGGGCAAAATGTAATGACCGCGACACATTTATGAAAGTACCAATGTGGCCCCTTTATATCAATGAAAATAAAATCAATATTTATGTTTGTCCTCTATGCTAAAAAAAGTAAAGTTTTCTGAGGACGCTTGCTGAAAGAAAACATCGTTTTTACCTTGTAGCTGTCATGTGTCAATTTTGGCGCCAAACAGTAATTTTGCTCGGTATTCAGTAAAAAATTTCTATAGTGATTCTTTATTTCCTCTATTTTTAAGGTATTCACAGTAATGGATTTCCTTAAACAAAAATAAACATTTAAATATACTCATACGACGTGACTTTGTGCACGCGGGACGTTCCGATATGCTAATGAATTTGAAGACTCAGTCATAGTTTATATTTACAATTATAGCAACTACGCAAGTTTAGAGTTAATGATAGAGCAAAGATAGATTACAGATAATCATTATATCCATACAGTAAAATGTAACTATTTGCTATTTATTTGTTCTAGGAAATGGATGGACCATTCGAATGGTCATCGGAAATTCAAGGCATAATTCTCAGTTGCTACTTCTGGGGTTATTTCGTTTCTCAAATACCCGGTAAGTTGTGTAAAAAATAGATAACCATAAGGAATAAATTTATGTTCAATCATTTTTTTTTAATTACGAAATTAGTTAATTCCGAATGCATAACTTAAGAGTGGGCGTTAGGTCAATACCGTTATTTAACGGTATCTTTATGAATAAATTAAACTAGTTTGAAAGCCCTTCTATCATGTATAAGATGAGTATAAAACGAAACGTAAAATAAGGAACAAGATAATCAAGATGTAAGTTCAAATGCCAATGAAGTCAAAGACCACCATAGCATGTAAAAAGCCGAAGAAAATTTACTGGTTAGATGGTGCATAACAACATGACTATGAAATCAATATCGGGGTAGACAGAGAACAAACTTCAAATATATGATTATAAACTTCAAATGAAATACTGGCAGGTGCCCGTGTGGCAGAGCTCTTCTCGGCGAAATGGGTTATGTTCTTCAGCGTGTCTATAAATGTGGTATGCACTCTACTGACACCTGTGATGGCGGAGGCGCATTACATTGCAGTCGTCATTATGAGGATAGGAGAAGGTATTGGCGGGGTATGTATGGAGAGCATATTATAATTTGCACTACATTTTGAAAGCAAGAGATACATGAAAGAACTAAACAGTGATAGAGCCCATCGGCATAATTGCAATACGAAGGGCCTGCACTATGCTGGTTCGATGTAATACCACACAGAAGACAGGAGTTAAGTGCTTCCAGAAGCCAATTTCTAGTTCCTTTTCCTTTATTAAGAAGAAAAGAATCTCCTTATTGATTTAAAAAATAACATTTTCATCTTCTTATGTTAATTACTATACGTTACACTTTGTTAACATTCTCGTATGCAAGAAAACGTTTGTTTAACTAAGTTTGTCTTACAGGGTGTAACATTTCCCGCGATGCACGTATTGCTGTCAAAATGGGCGCCACCAGCTGAGCGTAGTGTAATGGCGGCGCTGGTTTACGCGGGAACATCGCTCGGTACTGTCATATCGATGCTGATGGCGGGCATGCTTACCGCTTCTTTGGGTGAGTTATATTGGTTATCGAATAATTAATGAAATACGATTTAAAAACAGCGACGAGTGAAAAGATTACTCAAAACTTGGACGATGGGTCAAATATCTTGAGGTTACACATATCTTACTTCTTAATAATATAAATGCGAAAGTTTCGATGGATGTTTGTTCGAGTTTGTAACCTAAAATACTAAACGGATCTCGATTAAATTTGGCATAGATGTAGAGGATAGTGTGAAAGAACGCATAGGCTGCCTACTATTTCGGAACGGATTCGCGATGAAAGCTTTCTTAGTTCTTTAACAGATTCTGCCTTAATTCTTCTTCGTTCTTTCGGTCAAGTACCTATTCAATAGCTCAACTAATTTAATTCTACCACTCTCACCTCCTGTAGGTTGGGAGAGCGTGTTCTACGTAATGGGAGGTCTGTCGTGCCTGTGGTGCGTGCTGTGGGTGACGCTGGTTCAGGACACGCCGCAGCAGCAGCCGCTCATCAGCACCGAGGAGCGGGAGATGATCATCACCTCGCTGGGTGGGAAGACCAATGATCATAGCCCACATAAGGTAACGACTACGTAACTCTATCAGCTTGATTTATCTAGAATTGTGATTCAATTTCTATTGGTCTACTGAGTTCGGTCACTTCTAGAAGTTGCCGGTGCCGTGGCGCGCGGTGCTGACTTCGCCTGCGTTCCTGTCCATCCTGGTGGCGCATGCTTGCTCCAACTGGGGCTGGTACATGCTGCTCATTGAGCTGCCCTTCTACATGAAGCAAGTCCTCAAGTTCAACATGACTGAAGTAACTATGATTAGTGTATAGTATTTAAATATAATAATCTAGCTTGGAATTGCTTGGGACAGCTTCCTTAGGTCAAGTGATGAACTGTCTTTTCGGTTGATATATTTATGTTTCACTTTAGGAATTGTTTTATTTACCCAAGTATCTTGACCGTGGTTATTGTTCGTTGATAGAATGCAGTAACCACTTCCCTACCATTCCTGTCGCTGTGGATCTTCAGTATAGCGCTGAGCCGCACGCTGGACTGGCTGCGCGGCAAGAACATCATCACAACCACTACTGCTAGGAAGATTGGCACTTTGTTCGGTGAGATTATTTTCATTGTTAACTTAAAACTTTTTACCTAATACCTTTAATTGATTCATTCAGTGGGGGTAGAGGGTAATAGAATAACAATAAATCACTTACAGTCGAAGACTATTTTGAGCACATAACGC
>LD688935.1:4475408-4485458 GCA_003118335.3 Papilio memnon
GTAAAATATGTGATGGAAATATCGGATTTTGTTCCTCATCTGATAGTGACGTCATTTTTAAGCTATCTGAGCCTCTATCAGCCAGTGGTGGGACAGGCCCATAATGTTGTAAATGCAAGAATTTGAATCGATAGATGTTAGAAAATATCTCCAAAAAGGATCAACGGATCTCGATAAAATTTAGCAATAGATATAGAACAAAACACATAGGTATCTTAAATTTTTTTTTAAATTCTGCACGAAGATAGTCGCGGCTAAATAAATTCTCATGTTAGAAAAAAATAAGTTTTCGTCAATAAGAAAAATTCACTAATTTGTATTACAATATTGGCGTCTTAACTTGGTATACAATACTGAGTCTTAAGTGTATACTTACGAGTACTTTATGATCTCCGACAGTTTCGCGTATGTACTGCACGCAGGCCTCGCGGCGCGACCGCAGCGTGAACGTGCGCGTCAGGCCCGCGATGTCGAACAGGAAGTTTGATAGCATCTGCTTACCCTTAGGCGTTAGATCCACCTGTAATATATACAACTAGCTGTTGCTCGCGACTTCGCCCGCGTTAAATAACAAAATATAGCCTATGTTACTCACGGATAAATTACCTTTCTAACGGTGAAAGAATTTTTAAAATCGGCCCAGTAGTTTTGGAATTATTTCAATACATACAAAAATACAAATCTTTATAATATTAGTATAGATAAACATAATTAGTTATCTATCCTAATATTATAAAGAGGAAATATTTGTCTTGTATTTGTATGTATTTGATATACGAATAGCTACTGGGCCGATTTCAAAAATTCTTTCACCAAAAAGCTACGTTATCAGTGAGTAACATAAACTATGTTTTTTATTAGTAGTAAAGTAAGATTATTATAGTAATACCAAAAACTATATATACCAAACATTTCATTCAAACATCTTAGTAATATAAATGCGAAAGTTTATATGGATGGATGGATGTTTGTTAAAATCTGTAGTCTAAACTGTTGAACGGATCTCGATAAAATTTGGCATAGATGTACAACAGATGGGCTACTTTAATCTAAAGCTAGTATGTTTATACAATCTTAATTTGTTTTATAACGAAATTAAAATGGTAAAAGTTGTAAAATATTGAAATAAATTATAAATGCGAAAGTTTAGATGGATGGATGGATGGATGGATGGATGGATGTTTGTTAGAGTTTGTAGCCTAAACGGCTGAACGGATCTCGATGAAACTTGGCATAGATGTAGATGATAATCTGGAAGAACACATAGGCTACTCACTTTTGTTTTTTTTTTATTCCACGCGGACGGAGTCGCGGGCAACAGCTAGTATTGAAATAAATGCGATAATAACCTCAGGATGGAACTGCACACCGTACAATCTCATCTGTTCATTATATATTGCCGCTATGAGGTGGTTGCTGGAGTGCGCGCCCACACGGAATCGCTCCCCCACCTTCTGCACGGAGTCCCCGTGCGTCAGCAACACCGGCTGCAGCTTCTCCAAACGGCTACAAATATAATAAAGTCATATCGAATGGTCGTTTTCTTTACTATCGCACATGTTTAGTCTTTGATTCCTATGAGCTTATATGGAGGTACACACTACTCGATTTTTAGTGTACTAGTTGAATTAACTGTGAAACAATTGACAATCGCACAACAGTTGTGCGATAGTTTAGTTAAAGATGTACCCGCTGTAATACTACAAAGATTAAAGGACTAAACCTTGAAAGTCGGTCAAGACTTTTGTGACAACACACCCACGAAAAACGTCACTCCTTTTGTCTCATTTACAAACAAAACTGATTTTTTTAAGACAGTACATGTTAGATTCGGTTATTTACGTTGCGAGATTGGTTAACCGTTAAATGCATCTTGTTGCCAAATGTATACATACCACGTTTCACGTTATTTTATTAAAGTCTCGTGGTATGTTTCCGAACGTACTTTGACGACCATAGATAATAAATATATTGAGTATTTTTTCATATTTTTTTACGAGATTTTTTTCATTATTTTTTATGTTATATGTACCGAAATACTTTGCAGGGCGCAATAAAAAACCATGCATTTAAGGGTTAAATACAAGAAAAACATATCTTATTAGTTCATATGCAACAGAAAAAGTTTGAGAAAATTAGAAAGAAAGAAAGAAAGAAATTCGTTTATTCAAAAAAAGAAAAGGAAATTAGATAGTACTCTAGCAAAATGTACATACTTGAACAAGGGGCATGTGGTCTCAATTTCGACTTCATACTGTCCGTCTTCGCGAGCCTCCTTCCGTAGCACGGAGCCGCCAAACTCTTTGTTCAACATCTGCATTCCGTAGCATATACCTACGAACAAACAACATATCACCCATTTATTATACAAAAATAAAAAGATATACATTTTTTTTAAATTACTAAGTTTTATTGAGCCGTCAGTTGCACTTATCTAGTGCCTATGCTTGAGAGCGGGCACCTCTGACTAAACTATCGCACTACTGTTGTGCGATACTCAATTGTTTCGCGGCCAATTCAACTGTTTAGTTGCACAACTAAAAATCGAGAAGTGTGCACCTCAATACAAACTCATAGGAACCAAAATTAGACTAAACAGTTGCGACAGTTTAGTCAAAGGTGCGCTCTTAGGAGTGACTTCTGATATAACGGCAGTTATGGAAGAGCACATACTGTGCACCGTGGGGACAAGTAGTTGATACACTAACCTAGTACAGGTAGGCCTATCTTGAATATATCCGCATCATATCGTGGTGCATCCTCAGCGTACACGGAGTTGGGACCTCCTGATATGATGATGGCGCGGTATCCCGCCTCCTTGAGATGGTATGCCGGCGTGTCTAACGGGAGGATATCCGATTCCACGCATAACTCACGCACTCGACGATCTATCACCTATTTATATAATTTAAAAGTTGAACTACAGAAAAAAAAACATCTTTAGTAATATTATATAATATAAAAAGAAAAGATTTGTATTATTGGATTTTTGTATGTATTGAAATAACACAAAAACTACTGGAACATTTTCAAATATTCTTGCACCATTAAAAAGCCTTGTCATAATTGAATAACATAGGCTATATTTTTACTTTCACGCGGACGAAGTCAGGAGCAACAGCTAATTAAATAATAAAAAGATTATATCAACCAAAAATTAAGTTTTTGATCAGGGAATTCCGAATGGACACTAACATTATTAAAAATATTGCCAGTCCCTGATTATAGCCAGGATTATCTATAAGTACATATTATTTCAATATAAATTTACTTAAATTATTCTAATCTAGGGAACATACATAATTATGAAGTATCAAAGGTCATTAGACTAAGTTGCCACAAATGTTTGTCGTAACAAGGTTAACCCTCTGGCCTAAATGTAAACATAACCTTTACCGACTTAACAACTGTTTAAATAAGAAATGATTGTTGATCAAAGTAGAATTAAATATAAAGCAACCATTATTTTTATACTTCTTGATAAAAAAAATACTTATCTATACTAATATTATAAGAAGAAAAGGTTTATATATTTTTTGTATTGAAGTAACTCAAAAACTACTACACCGACTTCAAAAATTCTTTCAACATTGGCTGTTTTTAATTTTTTAACTTCACACAAACGAGGTTGCAAGTAACAGCTAGTAACAAAATAATTTGAACATATTTTAGTGCTGGAAATTCATAGGAAGTTACTGATATTGATAAACTTCTGGCTTAATTTCCTTGTTTTTATATCATAAAGTCACATTAACTAAAAATAAGTAACCAGTCTGTCATTAGTCTTATCACTTGACATTTTTTTACATACATAAAAAATGTTAACATGCACATACCTTCCCATACTGAGATCCGGCATCCAATATGGCGACTTTATCTCTACCGTGCGTAGACCCATTGGTACCGCGGTACTGTCCATCGGCGCTGGCAGTGTGCATCTCGCCAACTCGCCAGCAACACTGCACATCACAAAACCAATAAATTAGAAGTATTTTTTATAGTATTAGGTGACTAATGAGCAAGTGGCCACTGGAAATAGGGAAGTAACCGCTACCAATAGACAGGCACATTTTGAGATGGTTTGGCAGTCTTTTATGAACGAAGTAGAGACACAGGAAAAGGATATTTCTCAAACTACGCATCCCATCCCTGACCCAATCCACTTTCCATTCTTTCCTTTTTTAAAAGGGTGATTTCTTTTTTTAAATATTTTACTAAAGTTGGAGATTTAGCCTATGTTACTCCAAGATAACTCTATATCTACTTAGGTAAAACTGGAAAAATTGAATTTTTTTTTACATGAATTATAAAGTTAAAAATAATCGGTAATTACATACTTTTAACATTCTTTACTATATATAGAGCAATTCTATAGACTATATAATCATATAAAACAACATAAAAAAATATAAAGTACTAGCATTTCTCTATTGTGGGTATAATACTATTAAAGTGAAATCCCTTAGTCATACGATCGCTGTGTAAAAATAGTAGCACCAATTACTCAACCATTTAATCCTACAACATGCACACTTCTAAATCTTCTGTATGCAAGCAACTGTACTAAGAATACCATATTGTTAATAATAAAATAAAAATTCAAATAACAATAATAATCAAATATTTCCATAAAAATCATGATTCCACATTTTGTTTCATTTAATTAAATTTATTAATTTTAATTACCAGACATCAAAAAAAATAATTTGGTGCATAAATAGTGTAATAATATATTTTGTAGGTATAATAGTGTTAATAAATTACTAATCATTTAAATAAAAAAAATAAACGATATTTAAAAACAACAAACAAATGTAAACCAAATCACAAAGACATTAAAGTATTGAATACAATAGCAATAACTTTACACATTCAAGACAAAAAAATAATTACATGTCACCAGTAATAAAGAGACATACCTTACTGAAGATATTTTTAAAAATGTTCATCACAACAAAAACACAATAAAAAGCCCAAGAGATGCATTGAACTTGGAGATAATGACATTTTGAACTAACACTGTTTTACCAAATGACAGTATACACAACTTTCACACAACACTAATAAAAAATAATCTCTTAATAAATTATTGGAGTAAAATTTTTATATATAAAGACACAAGTGTTGTTCACACTAGAGACTTCAGTATGGTTATTTATAGAAAGCATCCTAAATGAATGAAGCATGCACAAGTGTAGAGTGGATCAAACATTGGACAAACATTTTTAATAGTTGGTACTTGGAAGGCCAATGTTGTTGTTTTTCGTATGGTCATTGTGTAACCTTTACATCTTTTACATAACTTTTTATATTAAAAATTAATTAATTGAATGATATTATTCTAATAAGAATATTTTAAATATTATTAGGTTAAATTTAGGTATCAAAATTATTAAAATTTCAATGATAATTGTGAATGTTGTGTCTACATACCTCTACAAGTGTTAGAAACCAACTGAAATCTACCATACTAACAAACTTGTTACACATTTGAACTTTTAGCATTTTATCGAAATATCAAGAAAGGTTATAAAAATATAGTTATCAGTTAGACATTGGGTCATTTGTCTAATAGCAAATAAACCTTGAAAATGATGTAATCTAAACATATTGGTTACAAGCAACATAAAAATTAAATAAACCGCCAAATCTAACAAGATGAGTTTTAAAATTCTAACAAAGAGTATTCAAATACCAACCTTTTTCAAAATACAAAACATTACAATATTATGTAGAGAAAAACTGAATTGTAATTCATCTTGTAAAATATGGATAGATATTGGAGATGAAAAGATATCTTAACAGATAACAATGAGATAAATCCGATCATTCTTATAGACATTCTCAAAAGAAATGTTACGTTATATGAAGACCGGGCGATACCTCGTTGTGATCTCAACACTATACACATGTAAACGTCAGCATGGACGGTCATCCGTAAGTTTACTACAATAAATATGAAATAATTCTAGCTTCTACTTATATCTAAAATGCACGTAATACAATCCAAATCGCAAGTAAAACCGGGGTTTGACATTACTTACATTCTGGGTCATGATGAGGGAAAAACTTTTGTATAGCTAATAACACTTACCACCTTGAATATATAAAATATTTGTAAAATTATTTCTCACCTAAACTTGAATATTCTAGATTTCAAAAGCAATTATTCATTAAAAACACGAAAAAATGTGTTTCTCCATTCAGCACTACGAATACAAAATTTTAGTACTGAAAAAGACCGCGCGGTGGCTCTCGAATAGGATTTGTCAATGCGTTCAATTGCATTTTAATTACGAACGAAAATTAAAATATAACTAAATATTTAGTCCTTTTAAACCAAATTGTAAAGTAGGCAGAAACATATTAAACACTATTTGAAACAATATCTAAAGATTAGATATAATCAACAAGATAGGATATGGCCAAAAAATTAACAACTTCAACAACCTACAACTCAGTAGACAATAATAAGAAGTTAGCCAAAATAGTTTTTACTAAATAATTAGAATATAAGTGCAATGATTTGTGCTTAAAAAGACGAAATTGATTTTTATTAGCCAAAAAATAATAATTGAATCTGTAAATTAAATTTTTATATGCTGTGGTCAGTATGTGACGATTCATGATAATCAAAATCAATTTTTACTCTGCGTTCATGAATTTCGTTTTCGTAGTTTATAAAACTGAAATATAAATTTATTTATTTGAAAAAGAAAGTAATAATATAAAAATGCCAGATCATTTAGGAGACGATATGAGAAAAATAAAAGATGACAAAGAAGAGCCTGAAAAGGAGATTAAATGTAATTCGGTTCTTTGTAATTTCTAACCCTTTGTGTATAATTTTCATTTGTAATGGTTTCTATAACTTTGGTTTATTTTCAGCACTGGATGAAGGAGATATTGCGCTTTTAAAATCATATGTGAGTATTTAATTTTAAATTCACTTCATAGAATACTTGTTTTGTATATGTAATGACTTAGCATTTTCACTTAGAACTTACTATTGTTACAATTATAAAGTGAAAGTGTGTTTAAAACGACAACTTACCTAGAGAATCTACAATGTTTAGGGTCAAGGACAGTATACTAAGATAATCAAGGAAGTTGAAGATGGTATTCAAACAGTGATGAAAAGGGTCAATGAACTAACAGGGATCAAGGAATCTGACACAGGACTGGCACCTCCGGCATTATGGGATTTAGCTGCGGATAAACAAACATTACAGAATGAACAACCTTTACAGGTAGGACCTTATACACTTTTGTCTTTGGTCAATGCCAACATGGCAGGGGTGGTGAACCAATGGCATGCACAATATTTCATTACTTTTTTTTAGGTGGCAAGATGCACAAAAATCATTAATGCAGACTCCAATGATCCAAAGTATATAATCAATGTAAAACAGTTTGCCAAGTTTGTGGTTGATCTGGCGGACTCTGTTGCTCCTACTGATATTGAAGAGGGTATGAGAGTCGGGTTGGTATTTAATTTATTTGTTAAGTAGTAATAGAGCATTTTAATTATCACAGCTCCATGAATATATCACATTTTACAAAAGGGCCGAATGTTGAATACTTTAGCCAACCTAACATATCAGAGATCCCTTTATCTTGCGGATAGGTTGGGTGAATCTCAAGAAGCTCAAATAATTTATTTATTTAATATTAGTTTTCGCCTGCAACTCCGTTTGTGAAAAAAACTTAGTAAGTATCCTATGTGATCTTCCAGACTGTTCTAGATCTATCTCAAATCTCATCTAGATCCATTGAGCTGTTTCAGATATACTTTTCAACAAACAACTTTTACATTAATAATCTATACTAATATTATAATGAAGATAGATTTGTATTTTTGTATGTACTTGATTCACATAAAAACTACTGGGCCGATTTTAAAAATTCTTTCACCGTTAGAAAGGTAATTTATCTGTGAGTAACATAGGCTATATTTTTTAATTACACGCGGGCGAAGTCGTGAACAACAGCTAGTATTAAATAAGATGTAATATTATTTTGTAATAATGGTGCTCAAACATAGATTGATTTCTTTGCTTTGCAAGAGTCTTAAAGTATAATAACCTAGTTTTTGCTCTTGACTTTGTTCGCGCGGAATAAAAAATGCAGTAATAGACATGGCCTATAATATTTAGTGATAATGTAGCTTTCTAAAAAAATAATTTTTGAAACCTGTAGTCTTTGAGTTTATTTGTAACATATAAAAATACAAATCTGTCCTTTGTAATTTATATAGATGAGCAATAATTGCTATTCTATGATTTACAAAGTAAGTCATATTAATAATTAAAATATGTTATTGGGAATGAAATTGGAAAGTAGCTTCCTAGTTTTAGCATTTTCTGTCACACTTTCCCAACAATATTGTGTTTAATATTTTTACTTGGTGTAACACAGAGTTTAAACACTGAGATATTTATTGAACTATATTATCATTTATATGGTCAATATGACCATATAAATCTCCAAATCCCATGTTATAAGCACAACAAAGATTTTAAAGAAAGACTTAAAGTGAAAACAAAACTAAGCAGTACTGTATCTATTTCCTTTCAAAGTGAATGAGATAATAATGTATTTTACATAAGAATTTTGATTAAAAAAATTCGCGATATTCTGTATATGGTATTTTTTTAGTAATCTTATTAATATTAAATACGTAATGTATGTTTGGATAGTTGTTAGAAGATATCTTCTAAACAACTAAATGGATTTTTATGAAATTTGGCGAAGACATAGAGCATAATCTGGTAGAACTCATAGAGTACTTAACCATTTTTTTCTATTTCCCCACGGACAGAATCACGGGTGATATCTAGATTTTTTAATAAAGAATCCACCAAAAATAATATAAAAATATGTTTTTAGAGTTGACCGCAATAAGTATCAAATCCACATTCCACTACCGCCTAAGATAGATCCGACAGTCACGATGATGCAAGTGGAGGAGAAGCCTGATGTGACATACAGTGATGTGGGCGGCTGCAAGGAACAGATTGAAAAGTTACGGGAAGTTGTTGAAACACCATTATTACATGTAAGTTAGAATAAAGACATGCTAGATAATTACATCAAAATATTTATTTTACCAACGTAATAGATATAGATAAAGGATTCTTTTGATAGTATATGACTACTGAATATAAGTGCTATACAGCCAGAAAATGATTAAATCTTAAACACTTCTAATCTGGCAGATGTCAAAATGTTAATGAAATTTGGAGTTGCATGGCATTATCATTTAAAACCTTTTTACATATTTAAATAGTTTCAGTATTTGACTGTTAGTTAATAAAAATGTACGTAATGCAAGAAAAAGGCACAAATTCATGTTTTAGCTAATCGGAGCGATTTTGACTTGAGAGAGTACTTATTTTCAAAATTGATGTGAAAAACCCATTGCACATTTTTTTTACAGCCAGAGAAGTTTGTCAAGTTAGGTATTGAGCCACCTAAAGGTGTTTTACTATTTGGACCCCCCGGTACGGGTAAGACTCTGTGTGCCCGAGCTGTTGCTAACAGGACTGATGCCTGCTTCATCAGGGTAATCGGTGAGTTAAAACATAATTGTATGGACCTTTTCATTCTATTCCTAATCATAATAATAAAACTTTATTTCGAGAAAATCTCATATTTTGTTAGTAAAAAGACTTACGACTAGTTTTAGTAAGGAAAAACAATATTTTTAAATTCATATTTGCATAGCAAGTAGCAATATCAATTTAGCCAGTATACGCACTGGCGGTTATTTAGCGCTCAGCATTGACGTTATAGTCTTATTTTGTTCGCCCAGCGCTCCTAGTGCAAAATTGTGGATTAAAGCATCTCATTTTCAAAGCCTGACCATATAAACAGATTACATTGGAATGCATTTGTTCTACTCGTATTTCAACGTTTTTTAACGCGCGTTATAAAAGCCCTCGTGTTAATGGAAGCGGATCGAATATTGTATGGTAAACTGTTACAGTTACCATAAGAGCTATAATTTAGCATTTATATACGTTGGTGTAATAGTTTTCGACCTAATTG